>CM021109.1:306552694-306624992 GCA_007115665.2 Sequoiadendron giganteum
TTTGAGATCCCCAACTTTGATAAATACAATGGAATGGGCAACCTTGAAAACCACGTTAGGGAATTTCAGGTGCACTACATGGAAGTCGCATATGACGACACATATCTAATGCAACTCTTCCCCCGAAGCCTGATTGGTCCAGCTATGGAATGGTTTTCTCGCGTACCCACGAGCATTAAAACATTTGAGGAAATAGTGGAGGCTTTCTTTAAAAATTACACTTTTAATATGGGTGCGGATGTCAGTTTAGAAGAACTATTTGCACTCAAACAAAGAAAAGGAGAGCTATTCACATCCTTCTTGCAAAGATGGTGATCAAAGGCCAATCAGAGCAAGTGGACCATGCCAGAGGAACAACATGTTTGCACCATCATAGCCAATCTAAATGAAAACTTGGCGTTCTACTTTAAAATGCAGTGCATCACATCTTACGATCAACTAATTCCAAAGGTGCTCAACATCGAAAGAGCCCTTACTATGCGAGGAGGCGCACCAACATTCACTCCACCGCAGAATAACCACCCGTCTAACGACTACAATGATAAACCTTGAACATGGTCGAGGAATAAAAATATCACGAACGACGACGTGGTCGATGCTAAGGTGGTCATTAGTGCCCCTAAGTAGAACATAACGAATCATCAACCGCAAAATCATAATCACAACAATGTGCAAACTAATGCGGTAGTAGCACAGTCACAACCACCTTCCACCAGTCAAGTCAACAATGTGGGTAATTAAGGAGGACCACCTCCCTGCAATAAGTTTCCCCCCAAGAGGAAGTTCACAGCCCTTGGTGAATCGATTGAGTCTGTCATGAAGAAACTGGTCAAAGAGAACCTAATCAAAATCTCTAACTCCGAACAATACACGAAGCCCATGACCAAACTGCTGTGGTACAATGAGAATCTCCTATGTGACTTTCATAAAGTCAAAGGACACACCACCACCAACTGCATGAGACTCAAAAATATCATTCAAGACCTCATTGAGGATAAGGTCATCAACATCGAGCAACCGGTCGGAAACCAAGACCTAAAAATCTACACGAATCCGATGCCAAATCATAACCAAGGGAATAATCAGGGAAATAGCCAAGGGAATAATAAGGGTAAACAAAAGTATGCTAGTGCTAATCTAGTATACGAGGAGATAGTCGAATGTGTTGATGAGATGGTCACTGTCATAAATATCAAGGGATCCAACAATGATTGTGGAGTCACCACACAAGGTGGAAAGGTTACCATTACTGGGGCACCTGCGAAGACCCCCATTACCATCACAAAGGCCATCCCCTATGATTACAATGTAATTGACCAGCTGAAAAGAACACTCGCACAAATCTCCATCATGGAACTACTAAAAATCTTCGCTACCCATAGACAGATCCTGGATGAAGCACTAGTTGCGTCTACCGTTGCTGCCACCCTTGACACAAAGCAATTTCAGGCTATGGTGGGTAACATCGTTACCCAAAATCTCATCACATTTTTGGATCAAGACTTCCCTCCGCAGCCATCTCATAATCGTGCACTCCACCTCCAAGTCCTAATCCACAAAAATAAAGTCAAACGGGTCCTAGTAGATGGAGGTGCAGGCCTTAATATTTGTTCTCTGAAACTTATAAAGAAATTGGGATTCATTCAGGATTCCATCAATAAGAACAAAAGCATCACCATAAGAGCATATGATGACCAGGAAAGAGTGTCTCAAGGCACTATCAAGATCCCCATCCAAGTGGGGCCAACAACCATGGAAACCACCTGTCAGGTCCTTGACCTCGACTTACCATACAAAATCCTCCTAGGATGCCCATGGATACATGGAACGAAGGCAGTGGTCTCAACCTATCACCAGTGCATTAAGTTCTAATATCAAAATGAGGAGGTTACTATACATGGGGATCCCAAAAATTTCGCCTATTGCAAAAAACTTGGAAGCCAAGTTTTACAAGATCCCTCAAGTACCTAAAAATGATGAAGGACCATCCACTTCATACATAGACCTAGCTAATCTCGCCTCCACTTCTGTGACAGAGACACCAGCCATCTTCGACATATCCGAGATCAAAAACATGATACAGGACAATGGATGTGGTGATTATAGAATGAAGAGAAATGCTTTTGTTGTAGGATATTTACCACAATCTCCTAGGTCACATGGGCAACCACAATTGATTCAAACACCTATTCACACTAGAATGGAACCCTCTGGATTCCACCATTGGGGGGATCTCAGTCGAGAGAATGTGGAAGAGGAGGATATCAGAAACACTCTGTACCAAGATGAAAGATCCACTCCCACCCTACCCATGGAGGAAACAAACAGAGGGTTACAAATGATGTTCGACATGGGCTATAACAGGAATGAAAGCGTAGGAAGAAACAGTGATGGATAGTTGGAGCCCATCATTGTGGAAAGAAGAACGTGGAACCTTGGCCTTGGGTATACTCCTCTGAGTATAACCATATGTGGAAGAGGTACTCCCAGAAGAGTAGTTCAGTCCTCTCCTCGGGTAATAACAACCACTCCTAGACCACCCGTTTGCTTAGGTATCCCGCTCGTTAATTACACCTTTGACATTACTAATGCTCCTAGTAGTGATGATGATGATACTATAGTGAGTCTCCCTAGGTTTTTTGAGGATTCCACTTTGCTCATGATTAGTGCCTCATCCACTGAGTCAAACCAACCAACCCACCAAATCACCTTAGTGCACCCCCAACTCATCAATCACGACCAATGGGGACCATCGATTCTAGACTCGTTCGAAAATGATGAGGCCCTCTTGGAATTCATGGGACTAAGGGATATAGTTCCATGCGGAGATCACAAGGCTGGATTCAACATCACATTGGACACACAAGCATACTATGGGGAGACGATTGAGTCCTTCAGTTGCAAAAGAAAAAGATCAAGAGTAAGCTCGGAGTTATTGAGTGAAAACCACATTGTGGCACTCTCTAACCATAAAACTGTAAAAATAAAGGACGCATCCAATGGTGAAAACCTCTTTGAGGCACCGAAGGATGAAGGGTTCAATCTCCCCCCTACTGCTCTACATCAGGAGAAATCAGCAGTATTAGCAGAATAGTGCAACCCGGTCAACTTCAGAACAGGATCAGAACCACAAATTACCTTCTATGCAGAATCCCTCTTAGTAGAAGAACAGGAACTATTGGCAACATTCCTAAAGTAGAGAAAGGTAAATTTTGCGTGGACCTATGCAGAAATGCCAGGCTTGGACCCTGAAGTAATAGTTCATCATTTGGCCATTTACCCCAAAGAAAAACTAGTCAGACAAAAGCTAAGGAAGATGCACCCACAAATAGCCTTGCTTGTAAAGATTGAGCTACAAAAACTTCTGGATGTTGGCTTCATACGCTCGATCGACTATCCAGAATGGGTATCAAATCTCATACTGGTCTCAAAACCAAAAGGGGGCATCCGCATCTGCACTGATTTCAAAGACCTAAACAAAGCATGTCCCAAGGATGACTTTCCACTACCCAACATTGACATGATAGTGGATATGACGGCCGGACATGAGATGCTTTCCCCAATGGATGGCTTCTCGGGGTACAATCAGATAATGATCGCAAAAGAAGACCAACACAAGACATCATTCACATGTCCTTGGGGCACTTACTACTGGAACGTAATTCCATTTGGGTTGAAAAATGTAGGAGCTACATACCAAAGAGCCATGACATTAATCTTCCATGACATGATCCATAAAATAGTCAAAGATTATGTAGATGACATACTAGCTAAATCAAAGAAGAGACAAGACCATATAGCAACTCTAAGTGCTATCTTTGACAAGTTCGAACAATATAAGGTTAGACTCAACTCGAAGAAGTGTGTCTCTGGGGTACAATCAGGAAAGTTGCTAGGATACATAGTTTCAATGAGAGGAATAGAGGTGGACCCTGCAAAGGTAAAAGCAATCCTTGAAATGGAAGCACCAAGAATGTTAAAACAACTAAGAGGATTGCAAGGTAGACTCTAGTCCATCCAGAGATTCATAGCACAACTAGCAGATAAACAGATTGCCTATTCACACCTACTTCACAAGGGAGTAGCTTTCAGATGGGATGACAAATGCGAGCAAGCATTCAGCAAAATAAAAGAATATCTACTTACACCACCTGTGTTGATGCCACCAATTGTGGGGAAATCATTAATCCTATACATCTCAACAACAATAGCTGCCCTGGGGGCCCTTTTAGCCCAACATGATGAAAAGGGAACCGAGCGGGCTATCTACTACATCAGTAGAACAATGGTGGGACATGAGCTCAATTACACGTCAATAGAGAAAGCTTGCCTAGCATTGGTATTTGCGGCTCAGAAATTCAGACACTACATGCTAGTGCACCAAATCAAGTTGATTGCCAAAATAGACCCTCTAAAGTACCTATTGTCAAAAGCAACGCTTACAGGTAGAATGGCTAAGTGGGTAATGATATTATCTGAACATGATATCGAATATGTAGAATGAAAAGACATAAAAGGACAAGTCATTATGGATCAGCTGGTAGAAGCTCCCCTCTAAACAGATAACCCACTCATATGAAAATTCCCAGATGAGTCCCTTTTTAACATTGGTGTAGTAGACCACTGGAAGTTATACTTTGATGGCTCTCACACGCAACATGGATCAGGAGCTGGTGTGTTCTTCATCACCCCATAAGGAGACTGTATACCTAGATCATACAAGCTGACATTCCCTTGTACTAACAATATTGCAGAATACGAGGCTTTGACCATAGGCCTCAAAATTGCAGCACAATGGCGAATCATGGCATTAAAATTCTACGGGGACTCACAACTTATCATCAACCAAGTCAACGGTGAATACCAAATGAAGGATGATAAGCTCACACCATACAAGAAGGTGGTAGAAAGCCTAAGAGAATAATTCATTGACATCACCTTTGAGCAGATACCAAGGACAAACAACAGAGCGGCCGATGCAATGGCGATAATTGGATCCTTACTAGACATCCCTCGCAACGTCTCAAAACACGAATTCCTTGTAGAACAACTTCTTGTACCCACATTCGAGGTACCAGAGTCAGAATATGCGTGTGAACTCGTTGGTCTCGACGATCTTTGGTATCATGATATATACACCTACCTAAAGTTAGGAATCCTCCCCACTGACATCACTCCGAACCTAAAATGCACTTTTGTCAAAAGGACTTCACGATTCGTCATCCTAGGAGAAACCCTCTTCCGTAGAAGTACTGACGGAACCTTGCTACGTTGTTTAAAACCCGAGGAAGCCTTGACTGCTCTAAATGAGGTACACAATGGTACATGCGGGTCACACTCAAGTGGTATGACCTTGGCCAAGAAGTTGCTGAGAATAGGGTATTACTGGCCGACGATGGAAAGAGAGGCACACAACTTTGTCAAAAAATGCCTACAATGTCAACAACATGGAGATCTTATTCATGCACCAGCTCAAGAACTGCATCCCATTGTTACACCTTGGCCCTTTTCACAGTGGGGGCTTGATCTCATTGGTAAAATATCGCCCACCTCATCCAATGGCCACAAATTCATCATCACTGCCACTGAATATTTCACAAAGTGGGTCGAAGCAATTCCCATGACCTACATCACGAGGAAACAAATATCTAAATTCATCTTGAACTACCTCATTTGTCGATACAGGGTCCCCCAATCCATTATCTCTGATAATGGGACACCTTTCAAGAATCAGGATGTCCATGATTTATGTGAAAAATTTAAAATCCAACACCGCTTTTCCACTCCATACTATCCACAAGGCAATGGCCAAGTAGAAGCTACAAATAAAACCATTCTGAAAATCCTCAAAAAAATAGTCAATGACTCTGGTCATGACTGGCATCTGTAGCTAAATCTTTCCTTATGGGCCTACCGCACTAGCATCCACACGCCAACAGGCGCCACCCCATTCTCCCTAGTCTACGGGTCAGAAGACATCCTCCCCATCGTGATCGAGCTCCCGTCACTGAGGATATCACTACAAAACCTCATCACAGATGAGGAATATAGGGTCACAAGACTCAATGAGCTGGAATTACTAGATGAAAGGTGCATGGATGCCCTTAATCATCTACAAGCGTACCAGAATCACCTAAAAAGGAGCTACAACAAGAAGATCAGACAACACACTTTCCAAGTTGGTGACCTCGTGCTGAAAGAAAATCGAAAGAACGTGCCAAATCTAGATACAAAGGGAAAGTTTGAGCCCAACTGGCTGGGACCTTTTGTCATCACCACAAGTTACAAATCGGGGGCATATCAGTTGTCGACACCAGAAGGCGAACCCCTATAGGAGCCCATGAATAGCTCGCACCTCAAAATTTTTTATGCCTAAATCTTACAAGGTGTAGAACCAGAAAATACAAAAACAATCGAAAAAAGTCCTAAAAAAATGGTCACCTTGATGAAACCTGGCAAACAGACGTCTTGGCGACAACAAAAAAAATAAAAAAATCAAAGGATTGAAAACAGTAAAGAAAAAAAATCGTCCTCTAGTGAAAACCACTTCGGTGGCGCTTTGAGAAAGTACCTTGGTGAAAACCTGGCAAACAGGCATCAAGTGTAAATAAAGCACCTTCCCCATCTACCAGGATCTGCACGACTCATCCATTCCACTCATCTGCTCGCATCCGTACCATAGCCTGCGTTGGTGTCTACACCATATTCCACCATGGAACTACTTGGCATTTCTAAGATCAGTCTGTCCTGCCTTTATCGAAGTAGTTTATCGCACCACACTGGGGGCACATTCTCGCAACATCGGATCGGATTCGTGTACGTTCTCATGATCTTTTTCGAAAATCCATAAAAAATTCAAAAAATCCAAATAATCCAAAATCCAAAAACATGTCGAAACATTCAGAAAATCTTCAAAAACTTCATCATTGAGTCTTGTTAGTCTCCCACCTTGTTGAACTACGTCATCTCTGAGCTTGAACGTAGGCAAGGTTGATCTTTGATCATCCCCCGAGATGGTTAGAGTTAGTCCTTAGGCGTCTGTCGCATTGGCAATCCGTTTGCCCATCTAGTCTGCATCTTAAGTCAGTCCTTTAAGCAATAAAATGGCAATCCATTTGTCCATCTTA
Source organism: Sequoiadendron giganteum (assembly GCA_007115665.2). Classification (NCBI taxonomy): domain Eukaryota; kingdom Viridiplantae; phylum Streptophyta; class Pinopsida; order Cupressales; family Cupressaceae; genus Sequoiadendron; species Sequoiadendron giganteum. The sequence goes on from CM021109.1 coordinate 306,559,822, forward strand.
TCATCAAGTCAAGTCTGTCATTATTCAAACTACGTGGTCTCTGCATGTATAACGTAGGCAAGGCTAATCTATGGATCAGCTCCCGGGACCCCTAGGATAAGTCTTTAAGTTAGTCTATTCATCAAAATCTTGAAAATACCAAAAACAGCCTCAAAATATCTGAAAAATCCAAAATGGTGCATCCATCTCATCTTGCTTTCACTTGCAATTTTCATCACTCATAATAAAATCAATCGTCGCTCTCACCCTTTGGTGAGTCAGTCAGAAGCAAGTCTAGCATGTTCAGAAGAGAACACCTTAATCGTCAAAGTCTTGAAAGTCTAAGTCGGTAAGTCAGGAAGTTGGTCAACTCAGAGTATCAATAGCTTATCACAAAATCAGTCTCACCAAAACCTTGATCACTACATGTCCTAGGATGAAGCTTTCCTATGATGGACATAAGAATCAGGTACCCCTCATAGTAGTTAGTCTTGGCTAGCGGTACGAAGAACATTAACTTGTTTATTTACTTTATCTTGGTCTTGTTTAGACTTATCTTATTGCTCATTCCAAGGACCTCTCGATGATGCCTAAACAAAAATAGGTTTAGAGAGAAAGGAATGGGGCAATGATCATTATCTTTTATCTACTATGCTTGTGGGATACGCTTGTTAAATAACTTAGTTATGCATGTTTTGTTTGGTTTGTAGTGAGGATATTTTAAGTATCTTGTTGACCAGATAGGAAAGCTTGCTTTTCTGTGTTTTGGTCTGAGATATTTAGAATGTCTGAGCTACATCCTGAATAAAGTATGAATGCTAAGTGTGAGAAAGAACACTCCTATCTGATTTTCAAGTCAAAGTCCATCACACTAGGTACCACACCATCCTGGTTCTTAATACCTCAATGAATTTTACCTATGTGTCTTATCAAACATAACGCAATTGACCCTTTGAAAATCCTGATTCCTAGCAATGCAAATCATCATCATCATGACTAACTCATTAACTCTGCAATTCTTCTATCTTCTTTCCACACTAACAGGGTATCATAATAGTAATCAAAAACATCACTCATGCATACATCCTGCATCCACTAGATAGTTAACATCAGAAGAGCATTATATCATATCAATATCTTAAGTTATGAGGAATAATATAAATTCATTATTCTAAACATCTTAAGACATCATTACATCATACATTATCATCTACAACCATTACCATTACCATCATTAATACGCATTACATCATTTAAAGCACGGAAAATACAAAAAGAAATGCATTCATTATATACACTACATCATATGAACAATAAGGATAGAAACATCACATATCTGCATTCACATATTTGCATGTACGTCAGGAATGGGTAAATCATCTCATATATACATCATCAAAAATATCGTTATGATACAAATCGGATCAAGTGTCCATTAGATACATAATACAATAAGGCCAAATACTGCAGCCCGTATATCAAAAATGAAGTACAAAACTATCATGTGATCAAAAAGGGGGTGGGCCATGCTGGCTGCTGCCCTCCCCATCCTGTCTCTCACCATGTGCCTCTACTAGTCGCCTCCCTGTCTACTGAGTAAAGTCAGGCACTCTACGGTCTGATAGCACTACCTGTAGATAATGATGTCGCTAGTACTCAACGTCTCTGATTGCATCCCTATAATCATGGATATCGACTGATCGACCCTGGGATGTGGAAGCAACACTCTCTAGCTATCTCTGTCGACCTATCTCCTGATCCCTCTCGGATCATCCTTGGTCTCTCTCTGTTGTCAATATGGAAACCCACTGTCGGGCCTCATCCCACTTAGCTGTCAGAACCTGTGCCTGCCCCTGTAATTGTTGAATCAATATGTCACGGGCATCTGGCTACCCACCCTGCCCTGCTGGCTACCCACCATGCCCTGTTGGTTGCCCATCCTATCCTGTCAACTGTACTACCGGTTGTTGCTGTGCTGGCACATGTGGCTGCCCATCCTATCCTGCCATATGGGGCTGCCCATCCTATCCTACTGCATGCTACGTGGGATCCCTCGGAGGTGACTGCTGAGGAGGAGGTACACCTCCTTGACTCTTGCCTATTGACCTACCTCTCGGTCTATGACGTGGAAGCACTGTCCCCGGAACTATCAATCTCACTGGCGGCCTGAACCAGGCCCTGAACGCCGGAGTCACCCCTACATCTGATGGCCCCTGATCGTATGCCCAAGGCCGAGCCACCAACTACCTAAAAGAGGTCACTGCCTCATTTGCTGGAATAGGCTGTCCCCAGGCTGTCTCCCTGGCCGAACGGGCAAAGATAGTTGTGTACTGAGAGTCAGGTACATCCTGCACCTCCCCGAACTGTCTGACCACTCTATCTAGAAGATATCTCTCTATCAGCGTATGCTCTCGACCCTGCATAAGTCTGTCCTAACGAGCAAAGAAAATTTGCTCTGCATCGTCCATCCATGGGCCCATACCCATATACGGCCTCCAGATAAATACTGTCATCTCATCGAGAACCCAACGCCAATGAGCTATGTCATCGGTACCCATGTGAGTGAAATGAATCATCGCCTCACCATACCGCCACACTAAAGGATCATCAATATCTAAGGCAACTGGTGAAACAAACGGACAAAGCACTGGAATACACTCAAATACCCAAACATGAAGAAGAGTCAATCCGGCCCCCAGAGCCTGACCCTCCAAGTAAGCAAACTCATGCAAGTCCCTGTATAGGGAGGCCAACAGCACTGGTCCCAAGCATAGCACACTCGGCGAGCGTACATCTGCTGCCATGCTAACCCCCAACCTGGACTGAAATATCGGTCGCGTCGATCAGGAGCTACAAGGCCAGAAATAATGGCAGCCATAATCAGGCTATAAGTAGGGGCTATACCCCGGTACCGCTCCAAATCTATCTGACCGTCGCAGAGCATAAGCTCCTCCACACCCATGACACTGAAGTAGGCGCTCCTCCCCTCCTCCATATCATAAATCACCTACTCTCCATGAATAGGTAATCGCAGGATACACCAGACATCCTCGAGGGTGATAGTGGCCTCGCTAGTGGGAAGATGAAAAGAGGAAGTCTCGCTATGCCACCGCTCGGCCAAAGCGTGCATCATACCCAGGTGTGCCCAAACGGGGGGGACATGGGCAATGAACCACTGACCTAGCATCCCAAGCTGCTCCTGAAGGAATATGTGCATGCCCTGCAATATCTCCAGTACTGGCCATCGGTGCTCCCTCGAATGAATAACCTCGGGTGTCTCCTGCACAAGGAAAGTACCGCGTCAGTTCCCTAAAAAAATTATGGTGTCCGTGTTACCTTTTGCTTTTGAAATAGCAAAAGCGACACTATTTGCAAAGGCGGGGAAGTTTGGAAGTCTCCAAACTGCATCGCGCGGTTGAGTTAGATAGCAAATATTTCCAAAGTGCATCGCGTGGCAAAGTTAGACAGCTCCTGACTCGCACGGTGCTATTTGAGCGGGCGGCCAACTTAAGAAATTGAAATTCCATAGTTCTTAAACTCCGTCGCGCTGTGATCAAAGCACTCGCAGCCCTATATAGGACTGCGTAGGCCAGTTTGGAGAGCTCCCGCAGCGTAATATCGCACCGCGCCGACTCGACCATACCTAAACGCTTTTAAATGTGCGTAAAACGAGAAAAGAAAAAGTGGGATAGGGGTACATATCGCGGGTCCTGCGACAACTGGTCACTGAAATACTCGTACTCGCTTCGACACGTGTAGGGGAAGCTCTCGTTGTGCCATGGTGTCTAGAACTCAGAGCTCAAATGTCAAAATCTTCAAAGGTAGGAGTGCAAATGTTTTGAAAATGACCCCTTAGGGTCTATTTAAGCTCGAAAATTAGGGTTCCTTTTGACCTAATTTGACTTTCCGAAGGGGGTTTCTTGCCCTAATCTTGTTTTCACCTAACTGAAGGTCATTCTTCATCCCTTCTGGCATTTTAGTGCATTTTCGGGCTTTCTCTGGCATTTCTGGCCTATTGAGCACCTTGTTATCTTTTTTTGCGAGATCACCCAAAAATTCAAAATTTTCATCTGATCTCTCGAGGGGGAAATATCCACCAATATCCTTCCACTGGGGCAGTAGTGGGGCATCTAAAAATCAAGAAATTTTGAACTTTGATCACAACAGTTTATTCTTTGAATCAATGCAACAAGTACATTGCTTCAAAGAGGGGCAAAATGTAGACATGGAAAATGTACAAGCTCATCTTGGCACACCTGATCTTGATTACTAACAATGTTGTCTCTTAAATCACATTCTCAACATTTCATCACATTCTATCTCTTAATCTAATGAATCATTATTCATTTAATTAAGTCATTCTCACCTCCTTTGATTAAATTAATCAGTTTAATTTAATTAACCCTACATTGTTGTTTAATTAAATAAATCATTTTATTTAATTAAAATCTCTAAAGTCCTCCTATTAAATAAAATAAATTAAACCTTATTTGATTTAATCTAACACATTCCTTCTTTATTAAATAAATCAAATCATTTCTTTAATGAATCATTTCCTCTCAATTTCTGACTTAAATCAATTCATAAATCTAAGTCTAAATTGTCACATCACCTAATTCTTCATTAAATTAATCAAATCCATGATTAACTTAATCCTTCTCACTAAAATCCTCTAGAGAATGCAACTTGCACAATAAATCAATTACTTTGATTTATTAATTCTCCTATTTTCCCTCACAAAGCATCAAAAAGGGAATATTCTTCTTTTGAATTCAAAAAAAATTCCAAATGGACTTGGTCCTTCCAACAAGGCATTAAAAGCCTCTTACATGTCTTTGACCTTGATCCAAGTGATAATAAATTCATTCATTTTCCCTCTTCAACATGTCATTTCTCAAGTTTGAAATGCCACCTAATTGCATTTATTGGCACATTGGCCAAAACTTGCACATTCCTCATCCAATCACATTTGGACAAGTGGCACAATGCCATTGGACTATCTTTTGTCGTACATTGCCTGCTTCCACTATCTCTTCCAAGATTTTGGTATCTATAAATTGGAGACTCTTCTCCTCAATCTTCATCCACAACTCATATGCAAAGTTACTCTCTCCACATTGAGAGCTAATTTTTCTAATTTCATTCAACCATCCACCATATTTGAGATTTTGCAACAAGGTTATGCTCAAATCTCTTTGGAGATTTGACCATTTCTCTCATTTAATCAAACATTGCAATTAGGAATTGGGAAAGGGACAATTGCAACATACCATTGGCACCAATTTCCCCATGGAATCAACATGCTATTTGCTTAATTAGGATTTACATAAGTTTTCATTTCTCATTGTGTTCTTCATTTTCCTAATATAAGTTTTAGATAGATGGATTTCATGGGGAATCTCTCATGCTTGTTTCAATGTATTTGATCTAACATACTAATCATGTTTGTTGTTCTTGTGCATTTGCAGGTTTAGGGGTTCACACTTACTATTTTAAAATATGTAAGAATCTTAAAGCATCCTTCCTATGTAAAATCTCTCCTTGAAATCTTATCCTTCTTGGACCATGCCTCGAGTGTTCTTGTTAATGCATAGGAAAACTTGTGTCCTTCACACATAATTTCCCTCTCATAGAGTTTATGCATGGTAATCACAATACCTCATATGTACATCCCAAGTACTACTGTAGCTATATACTACATGATACCTATACTATAGTAATTGGAAAGCATATTCTCATTGGCCCACAAATTTATCCTTAGTGTAACCCAAGTAGATAAGGAATGTTGGTGCATTATACACTACACCATGGGTCACATCCTTCCCTTTGGTATTTAGACCTTCAAATAACTCAGTAGCAAAGTCTGCCATCACTTACACATCCATTTTCCTTAATCATATCAATAATTCTCTTGACTACTTATCCATTTTGAGCATATCATTGCTCTTGGACACTTGTTATTTCAAGACATTTTAATACTATTTCATATTCCAAACTTTGTATCAACAAAGTTTCTTCAATTATTTCAATCATCATTCCCTTTTGATGATCTTTTTGATCTAAGGTTAACCCCATTTCTTAGCCTATTTTAGCCTAATAGAGTTTCTAGCCTTCATTTCCATTTAATGGATCAAACCTCAATAATAGAAGTTTATAAGTATTCAAAAAATCATTCAATATTTGGTTACCACTTTTCCTATTCAACTACAATAATATATTGCATATTCATTCAATTGAATGTCTCATAGTATGATCATGGTTCACACAACCCTATCATTATTTGCTCGTTCACAACTGATACAACTTTCTCAGGAATACTAAGCAACTACCTCACACAATATATTATTTAGGAGAAAAATCCCATAAATTAGTTTTCCAAATGTTGGTTACCTTGGTGAGTTTGTCCACCACAATATTATGTCAATTCTGCTAACATAGACATGTTAAACTATCTTGTGTTCAACCACTCCCCCTCTGGAATCTCAAGAGAGTACACATGTCCTACCAATGATGGCATCATGTCTTCATTTCCTAGCACACTAGATATTATCTTACCACATTATGTGCAACATCTTACTCTTTTTTCTAGATTATAGCGGTTCCTCATTCGACAAATAACTTTGTCATTCCAATGTCCTAACTATAACATCAATTTTTCTCATTTCATTCCTTAATCTTCCAAAAAATTTGGTACATAGGTTCTTTTACATCCCATAATAGTATATTCTTTGACTAAATGAAAACCTATTTTGTGGTTGTAAAGAGCGAAACTCTTTAAATCAAACATCGACAAAACTTTAAATAATTTCATTTATATTCAAAATAAAGTTGAAAATTCATTCATTTAGACATCATAAAAACCAGTCGATTCCAAAAATAATGACTTAAAGTCGATAAGATAGATTCAATATACAATTCCAGTTTAAATACATTAACGTTTAATAATACACGACATTGATAATAATACCAAAGAAGTTATAATATAAGTTACAATTCGAGACTTATGCATTCAGTCACCTTAAGCTCTTCAATACATAATGAAGAATACATAAAACATAAAAGAAGATCATCCTTTGATCTTCAATCCAATAGCATTTCTTCATAATGATGATGAGAACAAGGATCAGGCGCTTTTTCCGCCCAACCTCGAAGCTTACGCTACCCCGAAATTATTAAATCATTCAAAGAATACCCGACCCTGCATGAATCACTTAGAAAAAAGTAGTCTACAAGTAAGTTCGATACTAGGATATGGTAGAGAGTTCATTAATTCCATCTATTTCAATGGTCCTTAAGTTACTTGGCCAAGTAAAATGTCATGCACGACAAATAAAGCAGTTTTGGAAAAGCAAAACTACACTATCTAATAACCCATATTTGGCACCCGTCCCGGAAGGTAATTTTCAAAACATATGACATGCACATTCATTTATCAAGCATGCATGGTTCCAATCAGTCAAATACAATCTTTCAAAAATAATAAAACATAAATCTTGTTTGAAGCGAAAACAACTTAAAAGTTGTTCTTTTCATCGTTTTAATCCATAAATGACATTAAATTAATATTTAAATTGAGTAAATTAAATAATAAAAAATAAATAAAGAAGGTGTATTTCCAGTATGTAATTAAGTACATATTTATAAGCAGTCATAAAAGAGCACACGTTCTTTCATACTATTCACTCAATTAATTTGTTTCCACTTGAAATAATCTTAATTTGTTTCGTTTTCAAGAAAAATCATATTTTTAATCTAAATGATTTATTTTCTGTTTTTCATACTTTCAGAAAATAAATAATTACATTACAAGAACATAATTAAAAGAAATTGTTTCAGTTTCAGTTTTGAATGTTTGAATTTTAATTGCAAAATTTACCGATTTAAAACTTTTGTTCCGAAATCTTGTTTAAAAATTTGAAAGGTATTTATTCAAAATCTATTCTGTTTTGAATTCTTCTCAAGTGAATTTAAAATAACTCTTCTCTGTTTTGAATCTCTTCCTAAATCTAACCAGTTGTTTTTCATTGTTTTCTACTCAAATTATTCCTATAATTTTCTGTTTTGAACTTGTTCAATGTGGTTTTTCTAGTAAAAAAAATAATACAGTTTGATTGTTTGAAAAATTTCCACAGAATATAATAAAACAAAGATTCTTAATAGATTTACAATACAATCTGAAGATTATTTTTCTCCTAAATTACTAAAACATAGATTCTCTTTCCATTTTTAAACTAAATACATGAATTATAAAATAATCCTTAAACTTATTGTTAAATTGGTGAATTAGTTTTATCAACTCCTACCTGGTAATTCTAGAAATTGTTTATTGCTTCCTCTATTAGATCTTTCTATAGCTTCTCTGTCCAATCTTCTTCTTCTCTTCCTTTAATTTCCTTTCTGGTAATTCTTCCTACTACCTTATCTTATTTGTTGCTTGTGTGAAATAGAGATATATTTATGTTGGCTATTCATCTGATGACTCTTCCCTCTTCTTGCGCACCTATCTTCACTGTAAACGGGGTGAATGGAGGTCTTGTTGGCTGCAGACATCAACCTTCTCCCTTGCTGTGTGCCAAGCCTCTCCTCACATGTTGCGTGTGGTGAGTGGAGAGATGTGGGGAGCCTGTTCCTTGGTCGCGCCCTTCCTCTCCTTTGTTACCTGCTGGTGCGCCTCTCCTTTGTCTGCTACCTGGCCGCGTGGAGGATAGTCTCCCCTACAGATTGCGTACCTCCTCTTCCTGGCCATGTATGGTGAGTGGGATAGAATTTCTGGTCTCTGATTTGCAGTGTGTGGGGGTAATGAACAGTAAGCTAATTCAAAAGGAAATCACTCTCCCTCTGCCTTCCCCAAAATCAAAACAAATTCCCTGTCAAGAACAAAATTTTGTGTCTTTTTCTCCTCATAAATCAAAAATGGATTTCTTTGATTTTTTTTTCTCTCTCCTTCCAATTTTCTTTTTCTGCTCCTTATTTTCTCATGCATTGGTGGAGTTATCCCCAAAGCAAGATCCACAATTTGAGGTTAATCTCCAGTTCCATTTTCTAACTCCAAGTTTTGCAATTTGATTGCTTTTCAAAATGATTGAAGATATTTTTCTTCAATTTGTTTAACTGTAGTTTGAATTCAATTTCAATTTGCACGTGAATTGTTTTCTAATTTGTTTTCAAAAACTCAATTTTAGATCTTTGTTTAATTTCTACATTTAAATCTTTTCCTCTTTCATAATTTTCAAATAAAAATAAATAATTTTAAAACACAACTTTTATTACATTATATTAAATTCTGAATTAAAAAGTCTATTTCATTAAATTTTGAAATACAAGCATCATTAATTTTTAAATAATAATAAAATATCTAAACAAGGAATCCAATTCAATTAAATTAAATCAATTTCCTCAAAAATTAACCAAATTGCCATTTAAAACGACATATTCTTTTTACGAATTTTGAAAAATCAATTAAACTAAATTTAAAATTTGCAAACACGGTAATCACAAAAATGCATTATAATATTAACTAAGTGAGTGTGTTTGATTCCATCATACTCATAAACGTCTAATGGCTAAAACGAATCTACCTGATCGATGTTCTCGCCTTCATTCATGTTCACCTGTTCCTGCGTTCACTTGCACTCGAGTTTTCATCAACAATGACAAACCCCAAATTAAATAAAAATACATTTCGAATCATTTGTAATTGCATTTTAATTTCAATTTCACTTCAATTTAACTTCAATTTAAATAATCATTTAACATAATATAATTAATCAATATCATGATTAATAATTTGCATTTAAAATAATCAATAAAATCTATACGTGACAGTGATCTCATGCCACATTTAATTCCCAACTAATAATGGTTAGACACTTTGCAGAGATAAATCTCCTTTATCTTAGGACATCCACAACTTGGATTTCTTCTGTCCTTGAGTCATTTCCAAAATTATAAACCGATTTTCAGCTCAATCTATCTTTTCCAATGAGCATTAGTACCAATTTCGAGTATTAATCCTCGTTCAATCATGTTGGTTCCTAGAAGATATCAAATTTAATTGCATATATAATTACCAAGCACAAACGTTTCTCAATATCTCAAGTGATTCACTTAATCACATAGGTGAGTCTCAACTGCAATATACCCTAATTCTAGGATAAAGTCATCAATTAATGACTAGTCTAATTATATAGGTTAATCTAACCCTATATGTTCCAATCAAGACCAAATTACAACCCAACCAAGTAATTTATTCCCAACCTATAGGTATCAATGAGTAGTCAAGTACATTTCCTAACCCAGTAGGTAAATCCTAACCTAAGGTTCCACTCTTAATCAAATGAAATTCTCGTCCCAAATAGGTTATCCTAAACCTAGGGTTCCATTCAAGAGTAAGGTATGATCAAGTGATCAATCAAGTAAATATAATCGATGTGGTTGTATAGCATCACATCCTTATCTTTCATACCATCTTTATGGATTTATAGCTAAACCTTATCATCCCCAAGGTTTCCTATCATAGTTAGATAATAGTTCCAAGTCGCTTCATGACATTGACATATCTCACACTATACACAGAGTATAACTATCTATGAATAGATCAACAATAACTACTTCCCGTATAGGGGCAATATGCGTAGTAAGACACTTTATTTAAGCTAATCCTATTTAATCATTCCTGGTATATAATACTAATGATAGACAATTCCTCCTATTATGGAATAATCTAGATCTTCCCTTTCCGATCCCATAGGAAATGATCTTCCCTTTTATGGTTAAGTTATCTACCTATCCTTTCCTAAGGAATCAATGATAATAGCAATTGATTTTACAATCAAATATATAAAAGGTATGGTGTGATAATAGGTCACATTCCTTGACCTTTACAATATTTTTCTCCAAAAATCCCAATACCTTATCCTTGTGGTCATGATATACATGACTTAATTGACATCATGACTTATGAAAAAGTCTAAAGTTCTTCCAAACCTGAAAATATTTTCACAATTTTCATTGGGTGGGGTACTTAATCTAAGTCAATCCACTCTCTTTCTTCCCCCCTTAGTGTTTCCACGACATATGATTAGCTCAAATTTGACTTATAGCAAACATTTTCTTTCTTGAAATTATTTAACATTCCTCATTGTAGGCTTCCTATTTCCTTTTTCTTGCCTCCACGACATACCTTGAATATACCTTTTCCCAATATTTAGATTCGTCACTATTCTCTAATGTCATAGATTCAACATTTTGGATCATCCAATAAGAGATCTAATGAATAACCAAAAATTTTACAAGCTAAGAGGCACTCTAATATTCCAATTCTCTTTCCAATATCATTTTTGTGGAGGAATATCCATACCCACAAAGCCTCTTTTGTTGATGTACCTTTTCAAGATACTTTATCACAATCACCTTTCCAAGTGACTTTGTCCCATTACTTGGCGACTTCATAACCTTAAGCACTCTAAAGTTTCATGGTTTCTTTTTATCATCTTAATCAAGACTCCAAATCGATCTCACCAATTTTGGTTGGTGGAACGATGTCCACATCATTTATTACTTCTTTTCTAAACATTAATGTCTTTTCCCTTATTCCAAGGTACTTTCTCCTTTCTTACAAGTTCCTAGCCTTGCACAAAAATTATATTCAAGTCAAGAATTCTCCAACCTCTTGGATACCTCCTTCGTTGACTTTCTACTTCGTTTTGAAGTTCCAAATTTATGCCAATAATGCATACTCACATATTCATAGTATTCTTACTAAATCCAAGAATCCTGACTCTTTGAAGCTATAGGTTGCTATCAATAATGGAGAATATCTCAATCCTCTCTATCCCTCAAAGTTTTATAGATACCTAGTAGGGTGAAGGTACCTATTGGTTATCCTTCATAACCTTCCTACATAACCCAATTAAATAATCTTCCACAATCCAAGGTAATATAATAATAAGTTGTTGGTTTAGGAGTTTCTAACTCCAAGGATGACTCTTATCTAGTCCCAAACTTAAAAAGGTTTGTAGGAATCTTATCTTCCTTTCTCTTTTCCCTCAGTTCTTTTCTCTTTCCGTCTTGGCATAAGAATTGTTCTACTATTATCTTCCGATAAAGTTCACGTATTGTTTGCATAATGAGCTCATAGGTTCCAAAGATGAACCCGGTAGCTTGGATACTATATGTAACAATTCATGTGTTCTTCATAGTAAAATTTTGAATGTTTTCACCTCAAGTGATAAATCATGATGCCAAAACATAGCAATAAAAAACTTTATTTCCATAATGTAAATTACATGCACAGTTGTAATAACACTATTTCAAAACTTCCACTGCATTCCATTGTAATTTCACAAATATTTCCATAACATAGATGTCATATTGAATGAACTCAAGTATATCATTCATGATTACATCCTTCCATATAATTGGGAACATGGTATAAACATAGCTCCTCTGAGCTTCATATGGAAATAGATATATACAAACTGGTCCCAATGTTGCCGCATTGACACATAAATTTTGAATGTCCTTGTTCATTGGTGCAAACACTCTAGTTGTCCCCAATATTGGTGCAAACATCCACAAACCTTGGTGGCTGACTGATGAGGAGAAGCATCACTCAAGCACTTTTCCACCAACCACGGACTCAAATGCGGTCCCCTGCACATCTGTCACACATGACAAGATGGCCATTCCCTTCGACAAAGAGATTGGCTAGTAAACCTCATAACAAATGCCTATCTGAGATTAGTGTTGTTTCCCACAAACCAAAACCTACTCATATGGTAGCTACACCTACGAGTATGAAAATCCTAAACTGGATTGCATATAAGGAACACAATGAAATGATAGTGTAAATAGTGGCTACTTACACTACTTTGGCTAAATTATTCTCACTCAGTACTTCAAGTGACAATCCTCACATTCACATACACTACTATGGCTTGATTTGGATTATGACCATTCTTATACTATTCCCCTAGAGGTAATATCCTTAAATGGGTAATATTTACCCTAGAAATAACCTACTCCCCTTTTTCCCAAAACATGATGGTAACTCAACCATTTAAGCCTAAGCACTAGTTACCCCTTCAATGGATATTCCTATCCTAGGTAAACAATATGAGCTTATCTTTTCATAAACAAGCTATTCGCTTCAAAGGACAATCTAGTCCCAAGTATAACTTTATAATCTAGAATATGGCTACATAAGCTTTATCTAATCATAGATTAAATAACTGACTCCATTCAGTAAAATAACATATAATAAGTGATACTCATTAAGAGTATAACCTTATCAATGAAAGACCTCAATCGAAGAATCATCATGACAATAGATGATTCCATTAGAGAGTATAATCTCCTTAACTAAAAGGGTTTAAGCAATAAGTCTACTCTTGTCAATACTGTAACTTTGTAATTAAGAGTGCAATGCCTCTAATCAAGCAGTAGCTCTAATTCACTAAGTTTCAAAGTACCTCTCAACCTAGGAGTAACCCACTAGCTTTCTTGTATAATCAAATCACTTTATCTATGATTAATCCCTTAATATACCTTTGTTTATTCATATCTAGTATATTAATACCTATGAAAAAAATTCCCCTTATTATGGAGTAATTACAAGCACTTCACAAACAACATAAAGAACTTCTAATTTCCTTTCAAAGAAAATGCTATATTTCCATAATGCAAGTAAACTCAATAGATCAAATAAAGCATTCAAGAATCAATCTTTCATAAACAAAGAAAGATAAAGGAAAATGTATCCTCATGCCTATACTACACTTACCCAATTGACTGGTTTGTTGCATAACTTTCCAATAGAATCCTACTACTTTCACTTTGATCTCACAAGCAATACCTCAATAATACCTCTCTACTAGTTGGTAATATGCTTCTCTCAAGTACAACTCAAACAATAAAGCTCCTCACAAAATACTCGAAGCTCTCTCAGAATACAAAAGAATATTATAGATTAGAAAATACAAAGTAGAATGGAATAGAATGTGTATATAATGCAAAGAAAAAATTGTCCCAATATAGAGATATTGCTTCTCTATTTATACAACAACAAGGAGACTCCCTGGCCTACAGAAAAGGAATGTAAATTGATAGCAATATTCATGAAAATCAACTCACTCAACTCAGCTAAAAGGTGGCACATAAACAAAGAGTTTACTCAACATAAAATTCCACAACTCGAGCTCTTTGGTTGACAACAAATTAAGACTATTTAAATCTGCACATGATCAAATAGTGACAATAGAATTGTTTCCTAAATGAACTTATGCAAAATTTAGAACTTCATAGCTTGGTGCCAAGTTTCAACTAATCTTCCTATTTGCATGCTTGATGTCTTCACAGTCACTAACTCAACTTCAATGTGTAGCACTTTTGAATCGGTAATTACTTACACTATCAACATTATGCAAATTAGTTGACATTCTTTGCAACATTTCCTTGCTTACTCAACATGTATAAATGTTCAACATGTTACATTTGTTAAGTCTTTGACTTGTTCTCCAAAATCTGCATATGATTCCAACCAATCATCTTCTTAAAGACAATGCTTACACCTATTCCTTAATTGTTGCACCCTCACACCTTAATTTATGTGATTTATTCAATATCTTAATGTTATTTAAATTCAATGCCTTATATCAAAGACAATGTATGAGGTTAATATGCTTAGCATACTTTCAACTTGAGTGCTATATAGTGTGCCATACTTCTCTTCTATCACTCCCATTTATTTTTTGTGTTTTGCATAATGTTGACTATGTCAACTATCATATTTGAGGCGTTGCAAATAATGTTAGAAGAGCGACTTTATATTCATTGCTTTTACCTCATAGTCATATGCATCTAAGCTTGAGTAATTCATTATTTACTAAGTCAAGGATGTTTTATCTCAAAGCATCGACTAAGTCAAACTCTCCACATCGACTTAACTATTGTGTATTACATAGCATATTAATTGATCTTTACTCTTTGCCAATATATATTATATTCAACCTGTACAAGGCTTGTATATGTTGCATACAAATTGACCTATATCCTTGTAATAAATTGGCCTCTAAGCATTGCTTATATAAATCGATCTCTAAGCATATAGTCATATATAAATATTTATCCATATATTTACATATACAAATATATATGTATATCAACCCATATATATGTATATGTATATATGTTGATATATATATATTTATCTTATGTCAATAAAGTATGTATACATTTGATATACAATTGAATACAACCAAGTTAATATTTACATAGTAATAATAATTACATCAATTATGTACGTATATATATACATATATATATATATATACATATATATATATATATACATATATATATACATATATATACATATATATATTCCTCTATGTACATGTATATGTATGTGTACATATATCGATACATTCATATGGGCATGTCCGTTTGCCAAACATATGTGTATATCAATACATGTATACATATGGATATATGTATATATCATATATACATATATATACACATTCGATTGCACACCAAATAGATACACATGAATTATTATACTGATAGGTACCTACGTGTGATATATCTATACATATACATATACATATATTACATGTGTGTTTAACTTATTAGTACAAGCTTAGTAATAAAGGAAAGAACTCACAAGATAAAATTCACCCAATAATTCACTCAATGGTAATCAAGACCCTTACCAATGTAGACACATCAAACTAAGGATGACTTACCAACTCCCAACATAATAACTTGATTCAACCATACTACTGTGAGTGTGTGTAAGCTCAAATAGGTTATTTTATTGGTTACCCGACCAAGATCTTCTCCTGAGTGATACTTCCCCTCCACCTGGAGGAATAAACCTATCCCTGCAACCAACTCAACACACAAAGTTTGCAATGGTAGTTAGACGTTCACAATAAATCCATATGCATCATAAACGCTAACATATTCATATAACAATCAATGTAAACATATTTACTCTTTCAAAGCCATATTAAGCATTTATCGATACTTTCACATAATACCTATTTTAGTATCTAATTAATCACATCAAAATCATGATTACATTTACCACCCTATTTACCCATAAAGGTAAAAGTAAATTAGTATCAACAAGAGGGGGTGTAACAACAATGGAGTAAGGCTAGGAATTTTGGTGGAGGTATAGTAGTTAGTTTAAGTTGATTTTAATTTTTTCATGTTTGTGCACACACTTCATTGAGATAGGTCATTTGATTATTGAATTGGGTTTGTTATTGCTTCATTTCCACTTAAGAATTCATTAATTTTATTTCCCCTAATCACAATTTTAACAATGTAATTATCATGAATGTAATATTTTTATTCTAGATCTTGTAACTTACTAAATGAGTCAAAAAATCCACATGAGGAAGTGGCATTTGTTTTTGGGATTTCAACATAAGTGTGTAAATAGATCACAATAAAATAATGGAAGTATAGATTCCCAAATCAAACACATGATGAGACTTTTAGAGTTTAGCTATTAGCCAATAAAAAATATATAATTACTTTAAGAATATACAACTTTACATTAATACAAACACGTTCCTTTATACTCTAGTAAAAATTACAAAGTTGCATGAAAACCTTGAAACTCTCCCTAAGATAAATTCTCAAATTTTTTCTTAGGAAATATTTAAAATTTTCACAAGACCTAACCTTTCCTATGAATGATTAATTTTTTTATAATTTTAATTTTGTGACCTTTTATGCAAATTACCCATACTTAAGATTGGAATCATGAAAATTGACATGGTAAATTAATGAATCAAGGTATACATGAAGGCATACAATTTAAAATTGGAATTGGAAATTTTCATGACAACAAATTGCAATAAAATTCAATTGTTTCATAATTGCAAATGATAAAAATATTGTAATGATCACATTATTATTTTTAATAGGTAAGTTAAGGGAATCTATTATGTGCCTCTCTCATAAAAAAAGGAACTTTGTAACAACCAATAATTTTTTTGAGCTAAAACATCAATACAACTTAACTAACGCTTCTTAAAGAAGCTAAGGAACATAAAGCTACTAAAAAATAAAAAATAACATGTAAGTTATAAAACATTAATAAAAAACTAAGACAAACAATCACCTCACTCTCAAAAATCTCCGAATTTCCTCAAAGAATGAGGAAATTTTTTTTAGGAGTAAGCTAAAATCAATTTCCTTCCCTTATGAGAAAGGGAACCCTCTATAATCCATTAAGTGTTATTTCTTATAGAATTGTTGGCATTCCACCTCTAATTTCCTCCCTCTAGGATTTTTAGTTGGAGATAGATTATAGAGGGCTTCTTAACCTTAATGAGAAACAGTCCAAGTCATCCCCTAAAATTTGTGTTGAAAGAGAAGCATGAATCTAAAAATGATCTTTTTTTAACCACCTAGTCCTCAACCTCTATACTACCTTCCCCAATCAAAACCTTAGATCCCTCTTTAAAAAGTGAAAAATGTCAATAGATAAATAGTTGCCATTTTTTATATCCTCATTTTCCTTCTCCTTGCCAACATTTTATCCACATTATCCCTTCAACCTACAATTCATTTTTATCTTAAGACTCTTAGTTTGTGAAATGGTTGAAATGTTTACTATTTCATTGGAAAAGAGACCATCTTTCTCAACTTCCTTAGAATCCAAAAGATCCAAATCCTCAACATCAACATCACATTTTTTTCACTATTGATTCCTATTCTTGGAGAAACTTTGAAATTTGAAAATATTTTTCTCAATAGAGACCTCTAGGAAATTACTTCGAAAGAAGAGGATAAGACAAGTGAAACCTTTTCTAGTACAAATGCAAAGTATCCATAATTCCTCCACACAAAGTCTAAATTAGGTTAGCTTATTTTAAGAATCCATTTAATTTGTAGAGCCACATTATGACCTAAAACCCTGGAAGAGTTGCATTCCTATTTATGCTTGAGCTAATTACATCAAAAATATCCCAAATGTAGTCTTTTGTAGTCAAAATATTGAATCAAAGCATCAAACCAATACATATTTTAGATGGAGTGGAAAATAGGTTTGGAAATGTCCACCATAAGGCGTACCCTAAGAAAATTGTTGAGTTCCTTCCTAATTTGACTCTATTATGACAAAATCACCAACCTTTTTAGCTAAAATTTTGACTCACAAAACTAGAGGAAGATTTTAAAATCAAATCCTCATTTGAATTCTAAAAAATTCCACTACCTTTAGATTAAGAAAAGGATTCAAAGGGCACATGAAGACACCAACCCTGCTAAAAAACAAGGATCATTATTCCAACAAATTGTCCATTCTTAGGAGTCTAAAATAAAGAAAAGGAAGAAACCCTTAGGAAGTTTACAATGAAACAAAAGGGTCTTAGATAGTATTCCATTTTTCTTCTAAGATTATAATGCAATTATGAATGAATGACCCAATATAGGATTATCCAACCATGTAGCCCAATAAAAACACCCAAAAATCTCACACAACATAATTCAAATAACTCCCCTATTCCAACATCACACAAGAAATATGTAGAACACTACTTTATCAATTTACAATCTAAATACGTTAATATACTTTATTGCTACAATGTACTATCAAAAATGGACTTTTATCTTAAATTACAATTACAAATAGATACAAACGAGTGTATGCCTTCTTAAGCACTATAATTACGAGCAAATATTCTATTTGCTATTCTCTTTATCTTGGATCTAGGTTCCAATCGATTCTAGCTCTCTTGTTGGAAGATTCTAGTAATTTCTCCCACAAGCTAAATATAAAGAATACTTGAAACTTCTAGATAAGATTTTTTATTTTTGACTAATAAAATATGTCACCTTAGCTTCTAAAATTGTCTATATAATCTCTAAAATCCTTTATTATACAATTGTAAACAACTTTATCAAATTGAATAGAAACCTTTTTTTATATATATAGAAGCACTCTCTAAATGTGAGTGTTCTTCTCTACCTCTATCCTCCAACATCTCTTCCCTCCAAAGGAAAAGTTAATTTTTTAATAATAAAAGAGATCTATATAATACTCTCAAGGTATTTTTTTAATAATAAAAAAGATTAATATAATACTCTCAAAGTACTATATTTTCCTATGCACTCGAAATAAAGATCATGGGTGGTCCAATATTTTAAATAAAAACTTCCATCGATTTACGTACCAACAAAACAAATTGATGCCTAAAATAAGTATAAAACAAAAAGGAGTAAATAAAATAAAGAAAAGCACATGAAGAGACACGAAAGAGTTAACGACAGGCACTCCGAACGACAAAGCTGACATGCGTGCATGTTAAATCCCACCTTTCTTTCCTCATCAGGGGAAACCATTTAAATCCCTAGCGAAGGAAAACTCCAAGAACTAATCATGATTAAAGCGTGAATTGTGCAGGGGAGGAAGGAAATCCGTGCAGGCCATGCGTACACTTGTCAAGCAACTGGAAGTTCTTCTGTGCTTACTTCAATGTCACTAACGACCACTACGAGGGGAGGGGCACTCCCATACGATTAGGGCGACAAGTGGAGCCTACTGGAACTCCTCTCCTCGCTCTTAACACCCAGGCATTGGAAAACAGAACATCTGTCTCTTCGTCAATGCACAAATTCCACTTCCCCCGAACGAGAATAATGTACTCGGTTTTCGCACAATCCTCACTCAATACGAAGGATTTCGGATTTACAGTCATTTGAAATTGTTCTGCTCGGACAAGCGTTGAGATTTTGGGTGGAAATCGCTGAGTTGGTGGAACAGAGAATACTTTGTTGAGGATGCCAAGGCCTGGAGCCAGACCATATGAATGTATCCGCAGAGCATGGCATGTTGATGACCACCTCACCCTCAGGGGCACCTTAATACAGGAGATTTTCAGGTTTTGTGCTTTCTTTTTCTCTTAGATCCCAGCAAATGTATACTGTCTTTTATATATGGGCTTAATCTTTGCTTAGAATTTGAGGTTTAAAGGTGGTGCATTTAGTGGCTGCTCAAATGGATACTGTCTTCTATACATGGGCTTAATCTTTACTTAGAATTTGAGGTTTAAAGGTGGTGCATTTAGTGGCTGCTCAAATGGATACTGTCTTCTATATATGAGCCTAATCTTTACTTAGAATTTGAGGTTTAAAGGTGGTGCATTTAGTGGCTGCTCATGATTCCTAGTCTTTATTTTATATACTGTAAGACTGTTTGTTCAAGTGGCATGAATACCGTCGGACATTTTGGAGACAGTCAAGGTTTTCCCTTTTGTAGAGAAGAATCACACCCGAATGTGTCTAGGAATGAGTCTCAAGACCTTAAGAAAGACTAGGGAGCAGTGAAGGTGAAGAAGTATAAAAGATCTGGGCTAAGCTGCAAAGTGACGTCAAGCTCTGTGAGAGTTGTGATAAGTATTACAAAACCTGGAATGCTAGGTGGGGTCTGGCTAGTGGCAAAGCCACTTGGTGTAGTTCACCTGTATTTGCACTTGCCTGTTAAAATGTTATGAACAGTGTCTTCACTGTGGAGTTTTTCTTCTTCTGAAATGAGGTTTTGGGTGTAGGATATGGCGGATATAATTACTATCACAAATTGTACTTTGGCTTAGTCGACATGTCAGGAGTTCGAATGAGAGAGAAACTATCATAGAAATAAGTGGTTGATGGTTTGAGCTCATGTTCAGTGGTTAATATCTGTTTGATGGATTTGGGAGTGCTTGTCATCAAAGTAGTAATATTACAACTATATTTTAGGTTTGTAAGGTTGATGTTGAAGAGAAAAGTATTAGAAAAGGTGTGTTATATCTTATATAATAATATTTTAATATTATTTAGATTGTGATGTATTTTAGGATGCATACGATATTTGTAATGTTGTACGAGACATTAAAAATATATTTAATTTGATAGTGAAGTTGGGAAAATATATCTAATGTTAGGAGTAAGAATTTAGTGATCATCAAAGATTTTATATAATTATGTTCAGTGATTTTGTACAAGTTTGTTCTATATAAACAAACACATTGATAATAGTACAAGTATAATATTTCAAGCAATTAAAATATTTCAAGGAAGTTGCATATGTGATGATAGAATACCAAAAAAAAACATGATGCATATATATACTATTAGTCCCAAAGTAAAGAATTTGAATTCATATAATCCCATGGAGCCTAATTTCTAAAATATTTGGCTAACTTCTTCATGAAATTACATTTATCGCCATACTAAGACATTTGGCAACAATATATACATGTACATTTCGATTCTTCTCTAGTTGTTTAGATTTATAAACATGGGTCCGATTTGAATGTACATCATAATTGTTTCACAACCTTTGACACATGTATGTTAGAGTCAAGCCAACTTATTGAGGTCATGGGGATTTGAGTATGGATCAGTCTTATGAGTTCCCCCCACCACCATTACCAAAATCACATGGACTATTTAGTATCACTTGCAATTTATTTGACTTAAATAATAATCTAATTTAACTTTTTTCTAGATGGTTTACTTGAAAATTCACTCCTATATGAGGGAAGAGATTTGGATATGTAATGTTCTTGAGAGAAAATAATTTCACAATTCATAATTTTAGTTTGGAGTTTGTGGATTTGATCATATAGGTATTTTTCTATCAGCATTTAGGATCATATTTCATGATCCATCATTAGGATGAAGAAATTTGCAGAAGAGAAAATTACTTATATGTTAAAATATAAGTTTTTGGATTTTAACATGTAAGTATTTTTCTCTTATGTGGTTTTTTTCATCCAAATGATGAATCATGTTTCTGGATTCGAACGTGTAAGTCTTTTTCTCGTTTGTGATTTCTTTCATCCTAATGATGAATCATGAAATATGATCTAAAATATTGATGGAAGAATGCTCCTAATAATCAAGTTGAAACATAAGAGATGAGAAACAATCTATCTAAAATTTGATAATCCAATAAACCAAATGACTGAATTAGTAAATTAAGTCTTCTTTTCATTGCAAACATATGTTTACCTGTGAAATATAAATTATAAAGTAGTTTTCCCCATTGCCTTTGTGGCTATGCCTTGTAGGGTTGTCAATGAGATTCACTGTCCAACAACAAGGAGAAAGAAAGAATGGCAAGAGAAGTTGCCTATGGTGGTTCTAAGAGCGGAGGATATTCTGTACTCTAAAGCAAATTCAGAGGTACACAAAAACTGTTTTATGACTAAATAATTTTATTTTAATTTACAATATAGCCTCCTTATAATGATGCTATATTAAAATAATGTTTTCTATGCGATCAGTACGTAAAACAACAATTGGGTTATGCTGCAAATTTGTTATGAAAGCATGTTTTTTGGCAGGCAGAGTACATGGACCTTAAAACTTTACGCTCTCGTCTAAATGATTCCATAAATACCATGATACGGAGAGATGTAAGTACTGAAGGTGGTCAATTTTTGGAGCCTTGCGTGGAAGGTGAGTAACTCTATTCAATTTGCATTTCTGTTATGAGTGAAAGCAATATTTTTCTCCAAGGTTTCCTCGGCCACTGTCACAAGTGCTTTGGAGTCAGCAATGAGATCTAACTGCAGAACGCTTTTTGGCTTGCAGCGGCTTTATCGCTGGGATGCCTTCCAAGAAAAGGCACTCGAGGTCAAAGGCATAATTCGCGTTCCTGTCAAGGTGGCAATCAGAAACCTTCACCACCTGCCAAGGGCAATTCTAGTAATTACGAGTGTCCATCGTTCTTAAAATCAGAGGAGGAAATTAGGCTCCAGAGGAATGGTATTCATTGTTCTGCAGTATGCCCTGCATACCATTTCCTTGATTCTCAACACTATATTTTTACCTCTATTCCTGCCCCAGTTGTCTCTCCACGTTCACTGCTTTGTTCTCCTAGTGTTGCCAGTTTTCCTTCCCAAAATGGGTCACACCTCTTCAGCCCTAGCCTACCTAACAGAAGTCACTTTGAGACATTGTTGAGTTTCAACCAAGAAGCTATTCCTGCAGAAAGTTGTGCTCAGTTTTATGAGCAAACATATCCAGGCAACATCCAAGGAAGGCAAGTGCAGCTGCCCCAACAGGGAACAAGAAGAACAGAGACCGGACCGATTTGTATGCCCTTGCACTGCCCCCAGCTTTCCACATCTACAAGGAGCATTCCTTCATCATATATGATGAATGTTGCTTCAATTGCTTCATCCTCTGCTGAAGGCACATCAAGCTCTGCTACATCTGGTGTTTGTTTTGTCCATCCAGATTTAGACTTACAAATTCAAGTTCCTCGTATCACTTCCCAGTTGAGATGCCTCCCGCAAACAGATCCTGCAGCACTCCTCACCTTGGATGAACTAAAACCCAATATGCATCCTCCAAGCAGACACCTACAAACTGTACCGGGGCATACAACTACGGAGGGAATTAGTTCAGAACAAGCACCGAATTCTCATGATCTGCAATTACGCCTCGGACCACCTGGAAACACAGACATGACTTTCTCCACCATTGCTGTAACTCACACTACTTATGAAGATCCATGTTCCAACAATGCCTGGACTCAGAGAACAAATTGAACACCTACTAAGCGAGAAAATCCATGACAAATGACAAACTTGGTTTTCATTCTTGCATGAAAAATCAGTAACCCTTCTCTAACTCTGCTCGGAGAAAGAGCTCAGATAGAGGAGTTGTACAACAAGTGAAGGTCACACAATCAAGCCTCTGGAAGAGAGTTTCTGTTAAGTGGCAATTCGCTGGATCATCTGGGCATATGTGCACTGGATTGTTATGCACATGTAAGAAATGTTATGAATGACAGAAGGTAAAAACTGTCGTATCTACCATGTAAAAACTTAAAAAGGGTAATATTACAGTCCAATATTTCTGAGATCCTGAGTTCAACTTTGTCTAAATATATTTGTGTCAGTTCAGCTATTGAGATTAGTTAGGTAGTGATTGATTTATCCTGTCATAAGCAAAATGTGATTAGGAAAGCAGATTCTTGATCAAGTTCTCTGGTCTTGGCCTCTTAAGACCAGCTTATCATGTATGTTTCGCCTAAGGCGGCTTACAAATTTGAGGCTGCAGGTTGCTGGGGTTTTTGTTTTTGTTTTTTTTCAATTAATAATTAACATTTTTACTTTATCAATTAATAATTAAAACATTTAGAATTTAAAAGGGCATTTGCAACGCTTGAAAATCAGCACTCTTTTAAGAGAGGGGGAGGAGGAGGGGTGGTGCCAGGGTGTAATGGCATAAAATAAAACTATTATTTTAAATATATTTATTAGTTCTTGTCGATAGACAAGTTTATTATTGCAATCGTTGTATTTGCTTTTTAATTAGTCGTTTGGTCAATGAGATTGTTTTGTTTAAAATATTTTTGTCTTTTTTTATAGTCAAGATTTAAACGCGTATTTTTTGTTTTGGAAAATTACGGTTCATCTTTTTTTCTATTGGTTTGAGTAGGTCGATTTTCATTTTCCTTTAAGTAAATTAGGAAAATAGGGGAACAATGTATATTGTGACAAATATTTAATCGGGGGATGCATATAGTGCGAGTTTTGGCGACGGGCTGGTCGATAGTGAAGCAGTGAATGCATTAAATGCAAACCTCGCGATATGTGTTGGACAACTAGTGTGAACATAAGTAGAGAATGCTTGGTTAATTTGTTTGTTATTTGTTTATTGTTTGTTGAGAAGCTTGTGTGTTTTTTGCTATGGGTTGCCATCTTCAATGTTTGTCATTCTATACAGTGCTTGGGGTGTGGAACTGGTGAGTGGCCTGTTTGTTTGTTTTTCATACTTAATAACTAGAAGCATTGTAGGGAAAAATGAACGGTTTGAACAATGTGTAGTGGACCATCGGTACACATGCAGTGAACACATATTTGCTTATTGTTCATTTATTGTTTGTTCAGAAGTTTGGGTGTTTTTAGCCGTGGGTTGCCGTTTTCGATGTTTGTCATTCTGTACAATGCTTAATCAAGGGTGGAGCCGTAGGAACGGTGTAGAATTGGTGAGTGGCTTGTTTGTTTGTTTTTTATACTTGATAACTAGAAGCGTTACAGGGAAAATTGAACGCTTTGAGCAATGTCTTGTGTACCGTGGGTACACATGCAGTGAACACATAGCAAATTCATGAAATCTTAGTTGAGTGTTGGGTTTTGTTTGTGCTTATTGTTGTTTGATTATCGTTTGTTGAAAAACTTGTGGGTTTTTTAGCTCTTTGTTGTGTTTTTGCATGTGGGTACATGTGCAGTGAATGCATAATTAATTCATGAAATCTTAGGCAAGTGTTGGGATTTGTTTGTGCTTATTCTCGTTTGTGTGTCGTTTGTTGAAAAGCTTGTGGGTTTTTCAGCTATGCTCGTTATTCTGTAAAAGTGCACTGCTGGTGAATGAATATGTTGTGTATTTATGATACTTGATAATTGGGTTGGTACACATGTAGTGAACACACAACTAATTCATGAAATTTTAGGCGAGTGCTAGATTTTGTTTGTGCTTATTCTTGTCTTATTATCGTTCATTCAAAAGCTTGTGGGTTTTGTAGCCCTTCGTTGCGTTTTTGCATGTGGGTATATGTGCACTGAATGCATAGTTAATTCATGATATCTTAGGCGAGTGTTGGGTATTGTTTGTTTATCGTTTGTTGAGAAACTTGTGTGTTTTTTAGCTATTGATTGCATTTTTGCATGTTCGTTATTCTGTAAAAGTGCACTGCTGGTGAATGGCCTGGTTGTTTGTTTCTAGCACTTGATAAATGGAATTATTGCTTGTTGTTACAAGGGGTAAGGGTGCAAATGGGTACAATAGATTACATATGCATTAGAAGGGATAATGAGCTAGTGAATGCATTAATTATGTGTTTATTGTTTGAGTAGGTAGCAACGTATCAGGAAGGCTTGGAAAGAAAATTGTACAGAAGCAGTGAATGCATAGTTGATTCATGAAATCTGAGGTGAGTGCTAGGTTTTATTTGTGCTTATTGTTGTTTGTTAAAGAGATTGTGTGTTTTTAGCTTTTGGTTCCATTCTTGCATGTTTGTTATTCTATGGCAGTGCACTACTGATGAGTGCCTTGTTCCCGCGTTTATGGTACTTGGTTGCTGTTACAATGGCTAACAAGATATGTTTGTAAAAAAATATCATGTTGGTCTATTGTTTTTCAAATTCTATTGTTCTTTCTATGGCTCATGTTTATGAATAGTGCATTATATGTCATGGACTATGGCCGTTTGTGTAATTTGTCTGTGTAACAGGAACCATTGTTTGTAATTGGAGCTGGAGGTAGATATCTATATGAGCACAAATATACTTGGTTGTTGAAGAAGGAACTGGAAAGTCAGATTCTTGTATCATTCTTCCCCTTTGTTTCTAATGAATTTTAAGTCTTTCGATGTGCATAAAATTTATGCTTTGGAAGAGTTGTGGACAATAAAGGAAAAGCTTGGTTTAGGTATCTGAATTACTGAATATACAAATGAGCATGGTGAATGGAATGCCATGTAACTCATAAACACAAAACTTTTTTTTGTTGAAAAGTAGGTCGCTATTGCAATTGTTATTACATTTGTTGAATTTTCTTTTGAAATAATTGCTTGTAGTTCTTAGACTTCTCATGGTGAATCAAATTGTATTGTTTGAAGTATTTTTGCTTTTTTCCCATAGTTGGCTAGAGCAGGTCTATTATTGGTTCCTGCTGATAGGAAGATTTACTATTGCATCTGTTGTATTTTCTTTTCAATTACTTGCCTAGCCAATGAGATTATATTGTTTAAAATATTTTTGCCTTTCTCCTATAGTCGAGATTTAACCAGATATTTTTTGTGCTTGAAAATTATGGTTTATTCATTTCCGTTTAACTAAATTAGCAAAATAAGGGGACATTATATGTTCTGGGAAATATTTGACCATGAAGCAGTGAATACATGTTTAATCCATTGAATGCAAATTGTGCGAGATGTGTTGGAGAGTTGGCGGGTACTAATTCATGAAATCTTAGGCGAGTGCTGGGTTTTATTTGTGCTAATTCTGGTTTGTGTTTTATTTGTTGAAAATCTTGTGTGTTTTTAGTTTTGTATGTTCTTAATCCTACTAACAGTGGAACAAGGGCTTGGTCAAACCATTCATTTTTCCTTGTAATAGTGAGCAATACTTGTAGTTATCAAGTATGATAAACAAATAGACTAGCCGATCATCAATAGTGCATTGTTCCTATACATGTGTTTTTGTGTTTCATGTTTATGGGTAACATATCATTTTGCACAATTTGCATTTAATAGAACAAGTGGCAAGATTTTTATTTAGCAATTAAATATTTGCAAAATATATAGTGTCCCTTTATTTTCCTAATCTACATTAACAAAGATGAATAATAGGCTTGCTTCAAGTAGAAGAGGAATTGTAACAAATCAGAATAGAGACAGGAAAAACTAAAAACTTTGAGCAAGGTCTTGTTGACTATGGAGGAATTGATGTATTACCTATGTGGTGATTGCTTGGGTGGCTATTAGCCTATTGGCTAAGCTTATAGGATTTCTATTTAATTTCTAAATGTTTGGGAAAATCTATCTTACAAAATTTGTATTTAATAGACTATTGTTTGTGATCCAATAGTTATACCATTTAGTGCATTAAACATGCAGTGACTACTTCTATAACTACTACCTTGTCACCAAGGGTTGCACAATTTACACACAATGATTGACTATTTGCAAAAAAAATAATGGGTTCCTAATTTACTGATTTACTTTGACAAAAATGAATAATACATAACCCTTGGCAATGCATCAAATTCTATAATGTAAACATTTCTACTTTTATTAGTTCCTGCTGATAGGCAGGTTTACTATTGGATTGATTGCACATGCTTTTCAAATAGTCACTTTTTCAGTGAAATTGTGTTGTTTAAAATATTTTTTCCTTTTTCCTATAGTCGGGATTTAAGGACAATTTTTTTTGTTCTTGAAAATTATGGTTTATTTATTTTTCTATTGATTGGAGTAGGTCAAATTTGCAATTGTATAATATTTGTTAGAAATGGCACACTTGTTTAACAATCTACAACTAAATTGCATTAAATGCCACTATGTCTACTATTCCATTTTTTATAAGTAAATTAGGAGAATACAACATTATATATTTTTGCAAATATTTAATTGCCGAATGCAAATTGGGCAAGTTTTGACAAAGGGCTTTTGGAAAATACTTAAGCAATTAATTGCATATCCAATGATTGTAATTATGCATATTCTTCATTGCAAAAGAAACATGTTTTTGTGCAATTGGAGAGGGAGGCAAAGATCTATGTAGCTGCAAATATAGTTAATTATTGAACAAGGAAGTGGAAGGTCATATTCTTGTATCATTGTTTCCCTTTGTTTGCAATGAATCCAGTGAACAATAAAGAAAATTAGTGTGTTCACTGCCCCCACAGTCCACAAGACCTTGCTCAAAGCATATGTAATTTAGTGTACCCACTTGGCTCATTAGTCCTTCTAACAACAAGCAATACTTCTAGTTATCAAGTATCATAAACACATGGCCAAGACACTCACGACCATTGCACTTTTACAGAATAACGAACATGCAAAAGCATAACCAAGATCTAAAAACCCCACAAGCTTTTCAATAAATGATAAACAAACGATAATAAGCACAAACAAAACCTACCACTTTCTTGAGATTTCATGAATTAAATATGCATTTACTGTATGTCTAATCACTAGCCTTCCAACACATTTTTCACTCATGCTGCATAAGACTTTCCTCAAACCGTCTAGTTTTCCTTCTAACGCTTTTAGTGACCAAGTATAAAAAAGAAATAGGTGAGCCACTCACCAGTTGCACATCATTCCTTTAGCTCCTCCCTCATTCAAGCACTACACATAATCACAAACATCGAGGATGGCAACCCACAACCAAACACATGAAAGCTTCTGAGCAAACAATAAATAAACAATAAGCACTATATACACATAAAAACAGTCTGGAGCACAATTAATCAAATAATTGATATTTAATTAATCAATCCAGGGATAACTTTAAGAAACCCCCCCTCGACGAAGGTGTAAAATCCTCAAAAATCTTTCCTATTATTTGAAAAAAAAATTAATTTTTTTTGGCGAATCTATGCATATTATTAAAAAAGTTTGTAAAATCCTGACGAATCTTAATGAATAGTTAGTAAAAATAATAATCACAGTGGCGAATCCTAGTGAATAGGCACTAAAAATATTAATTACAATAGTGAATCTCTCCTTTGAAAATTTGCATAGTTGGTCGGCATAGTTCCCCCATATATATATATATATTTGTAATATTGAAGTAGGGGCCTAGGGGTGGCAACCACCGGCGGGGTCAAGGGGTAGCACCCCTTATGGGGGTCAAGGGGGCAATGCATTGGAGCACACACAAATTTAGTGTTTTTTAAAAATCTCACTTTAAACGTAAGACTAAATGAAAAGTGTAAATGTTACCATCGATTAGCTTTTTAATCAAATGGTTGTAGGTTGATTCCGTGGCCTAATACGCATGTGTCTTTTAAAAGGCTTGTTGAGACCCAAATTTTTTTTTGGGCCACACGATTAGATGGCCCAAAACAAATTCTGGGCCTCAACAAGCCTTTTAAAATGCATGTGCGTATTAGGCTGCAAAATCAACCTGCAACCATCCGATTAAAAAGATAATCGATGATTTGATGGAAATAAATAAAAGCCCTATTCAAGGCTAAAATATCCTTGAAATTAAATGGTAATTTATTATTGTGGCGACATTTCACCAAAATTAATGGAAGGAACATAATATTACTGGCAAATATAATTAATATTTATAATTATAGTATAAAAATCTCGCGAATTAGTTCCAATGACGCATCATTTAAAATATAATGCATAGGCGAATTAATTGAGACAATTTTTTTTTTTTATAAAAACCTGATGATTCAACATCCTTTTTAGCTTCTACTATTCGCCATTTATGGAGGTCCCAATTTCAATTATTCGCCAATTGGTGAAGATTTACCACTAAAGTTTTCCCTGAATCAATCCTAATTCTTCTACTCATATAAATAAATTGAAAAATTTATTTATATAGTTCATCCCTTAATTTCTTCTATTTCAAAAATCGTTTTCCCTCTTAAATTAATTAAATGCATGAATTAAATAATTTATCATTTAGTTAATCCCCCTCATTAAATTTGAATTTTTAATTCAAATTTGGCACATGTCTCCATATTTCTCTAACTTCCTCCAACTCACCCTCCACATCATCACATGTCACATGATTTCTTTTATTTCTAATTTCTAAATTAGAAATATTCTTCTAACATCTAACCTCCTGGGAGACACGTGGCTCCTTCCTTCAATTGATTCTCTTTGACACTTGGAAGATTTGCTCTTCCAAATGGAGCAGCCTCCATGAATTCCTGCAACCTCTTTGCGCTCCACCATTGATATCCCAGGATCATGATCTCAACTGTTCGTCTCTACCACCTCATCCCAAGCTTGGAAAAATCTATAAATAGAAGGAAATTCTACAACTTTTCAACAAGGATGAATTCATAAACTTATGCTGCAAAAATATTATTAGCAATTGAGAGCATTTTGAGAGCATTTTAGTTAGCATTTGGTACTTTTAGTTCATATTAGTGTTATCATGGCAATTTTAGTTTTAGCATCTTTATGGTTGCATTTCCATACAACATTCTATTTAGAATTTCATTTTCAATCACAACAATTAGTTTAACATCATTTCGAATATAAAAACATTCCATCATATCATTTAGCATTGCAATTGAAAATATAAAAAAACATGTAGATGTAGGCATTCATCTTTGCATTTCATATAGCATCTCATTTCTTAGGTTGCCATCTTGTAGATTCATGTGCAATATACAAATCTGAGAGCATGAATTGAGAGATCACTGAGAATAAAGGACAATGAGATGATTTGAGAGGATAGTCATAACAGTTTAGTTTGTTATTTCAATTCCTTTTATGTAATATATTTCAGTGATGTGTGTTTAGTTTTACTAATTACTCCACTATTTTATGCCACACATAAATTGGTGCCCATTGTGGTGCCTAGCCGCATTTTTTATCTATTTTTCTGTTGAGTTGTTTTTCGCAAGTTCCATTGAAAGTTCAGAAATAGCGCATCCAAATTTTTCTCTAGCGCATCTAGTAGATTTATCGGTACATCAAGTCACTGTTTCGACACATTTGGTAGTTCTTCCGATGGATTCAGTCACTGTTCTAGTGCATTGGGTCACTGTTTCAGTGCACCCTATTGTTCTTTTAGCGCATCAAGGATTTTTACTTTTCGTTATGTACTTTTCCAGTTTAGTGCATGTGGTATGTCCTTTAGCGCATTCAGTCTTTCTTTTAATGCATTCGGTATTTTAGCGCATTCGGTCTGAGTTTTAGCGCATCCGGTTACTATAATGGCACATCTGGTTTTTGTTGTAAATTTTCCAAATTCCAGAAACTGATATGTGTTTCTCATTTTTGCAGGAATCTTACACATAGTCAGAGACTCTGCTGAAACCATAAAGAACGTTGTCAAAGAATTCAAAGTTGAAACTACTAAAAGTTGATTGTAGGGTTGAATTTATTATCATTTATTTTGATTAAGTTAGGAACATAGCTTAATTAGAAGGAGAATTGAACACCCTGCTTGCTGTGTTTGTGGAGTGTTAGGTGTGTATTCTCTCCCCTTAATTGGGTGATCAAAAATCCAGACCCATTATTTTTATTGCATTTTATCCTTAGAGGGTTTGCTTGGTGGGAAAAAATAATCACCCTAGGGAATGACCCAATCAGTAACACGCTAAAGCCAAGCGACTTCCAACCGGTATATAAGTGTGGGTACTTGAAGAAAGTTCAAGTATCATGAGGATTATTCTGACATGAAGGGTAGCAATGGTCTCTTTCCGTATGGATGATCCCCCATGAATGAAATGCCCCTACTAGAACCCTTTGTTGTAGTAAGCCAAAAATTCCTTTACTATTTACCGATGCAAGAACGATCATTCTGAAGTCGTCCCATATTCTTGTGGCTTTTGATAGAAATGAGAAGTTTTTCATGGGAGATTCATGAGGACTAAGGCTTAGCTGACCTGAGAAGTGAGTGCAATGCAAGGGGGATCCAGTGTGGTCAAGCCTCTAATCATTTCGCCAAAAGTAAGCACAACCGAAGCAATCCTAGTGGGAATCCAGTAAATATTGTCTTACACAACCTAGGATTGTACTTCTTTGATGTGTTTTACCTATGTGTTTTTATTAAACAAACATTCAAACAAACATCACATTCTAAAATATACAACCACTAATTCAGAAGAGAATCCAACCAAACAACCCAATTCATGCTGCCAAAAAACCAGAAAAATCAATCAAACTGTCAAAATCCAGAAAGCTTTTTCTAGATCAGTGCATCCATTTACTGCCCCGACGCATCCCTGTCATATTTTAGCGCATCCATCTATTGTTCTGGTGCATACCTATCATGTTCTAGCACATACATTTATTTTTTTGGCACATTCATTCCCTATTTTAGCGCATCTGGGTACTCCTGCAGCGCATCCATTTACTGTTTTGGCGCAAACTTGAGGGAGATTTTTTTTCCAGAGGTCTACTTATCCTTGAAGATCATCTAACATTCACTAGAGTTTGTGGTATTTTTTGTTACTATTATTGCAGAGTATGAGGAACATTGTTGTTTGGAGTATCATCCAACATTGCATAATCATTTTCTTTCTTCTCATGTTGCTGCAACTAATCTTTGTACAACACTTTCTCATTGAATATGACATCCTTGCTTCTCACAATTTTTTGATTTTC
Organism: Sequoiadendron giganteum; assembly: GCA_007115665.2. Lineage (NCBI taxonomy): Eukaryota > Viridiplantae > Streptophyta > Pinopsida > Cupressales > Cupressaceae > Sequoiadendron > Sequoiadendron giganteum. The sequence continues at coordinate 306,592,634 of CM021109.1, forward strand.
AAGATCCCAAAGCCTATAACCAAATTCATCAATGCCATATCCAACAAATATACATATCTTTGATTTTGCATCAAGCTTGGCTCTATTTTCAGAATCTATATGTGCAAATTCTTCACAACCGAAGGTTTTGAGAAAAGAATAACTCACCTTCTTACATGTCCATGCTTCCTTTGGAATACCACAACCCAAAGGAGTAGAAATACCTCTATTGATTAAATAAATAGAAGTTTTTACAACCTTTGCCTACATGTTAAAGGGCAGCCCAACATGCAACCTCATAGTCCATGCACACTCCATTATTGTTCTATTCATGTACTCAGCCACTCCATTTTCCTGTGGATTCCTTGGAACCATTTTCTTCCTATGAATACCATTAGAGGAACAATATTATTCAAACTCTTTGTTGCAATACTCACTACTATTATCAGATGTGAGACATTTTAACTTTTTACCTGTCTCATTCTCAACCAAGCTTCTCTATTTTTTTAAAGTTTTAAATACATCAGATTTCTTCTTAAGGAAATAAATGCATACCTTTCTTGTTGCATCATCAATAAAAGTGACATAATACCTAGATCCATCAAGAAAAGATACTTGAGCTGGTCCCCATACATCTATATGCACAAGCTCCAGTTTCTCATCTTTCTTATGCTTCTCATCCTTGAGAAAACTAACTCTTTTTTTTTTTCCATACACACAAATCTCACAAAAATCCATATTAACACATTTTAGACTTGGCAGAACATTCTTTGAATGAATTAATTTCATACCTTTTGTACTCATATGCCCGAGTCTATTATGTCACAGTGTTGATTTAGAACCTACAACAACTATTTGATTTTCTGCCTATTGAACTACAACAAAAGTTCTTGAATATTGATTTTTATCTACGATAGCTAAAGTAGAAGGAATATTATAACCTGTACAAAGGTATAAGGTGCCTACTTTCACACCTTTTTCTACCACTAAGGCACCTTTTGTAACCTTCCAATTTTTATCACTAAATGTAACAACACAACCTTCATCATCTAGTTACCCTGCTGAAATTATTTTTTTGCTTAACTTTGGAATGTGCCTTACCTCATGTATTAGCCAATGATTCCCATTCTACAACTTAATCTTTATTCTTCCCTTTCCAACAATCTGACAAGGTCCGTTATCTCCCAAATAAACTATCCCAAAATCCCCTTGGACATAATCAAGAAAATAACTTCTATGGGGCGTAGCATGAAATGAAGCCCCTAAATTTAACACCCAAGAATCATCAGCATTATCAAGGGAAAGAATCAAAGCATCCTCATCAAATTTATTACTTGGCACATTTTCCTCTTTATTGCCTTCCTTTTTGTCTCCCTATTTATTCTTTCGAGACCAACAATCTTTCTTTAAATGACCTGGCTTACCACAATACTAACAATCCCTCTTGTCTCTAGACTGGGATCTCTTGTCTTTTAATTTTCCTTGTGACTTACCATTCCCTCTAGAATTATTTCCTCTCTCCTTTTTTCTACCCCTGCTTTCTGCATTCAAAACATTTCTTGATGTAGATGTACCACCTAAGGTTTTCCTACGAATTTCCTCACTCAAAGTAACACCAACAACATCATCAAATTTCAGCATATTTGAACAAAAAACAAAATTACTAACCACCATTACCAAGATATTCCAACTTTCAAGCAAAAAACACAAAATCAAAAGAGCCCTAACTTCTTCATAAAATTTTACATTTACAAAAGTTAATTGACTAGTAGCTGTGTTAAAATCATTTAGATGATCAAAAACTGACCCACCTTCTACCATTTTCATATTGAATAAGTGCTTCATAAGAAATACCTTATTCGAAGCGGATGGATTTTCATATAACTTTTCCAGGGTTTGCATCAACTCGTCAGTTGTCTTTGTTGTTGAAATATTAAATGGCCCTAATTGTGCCAGACATAACCAAATGGTTCCCAATGCCTGTATATCTAGAATATCCCATTCTTCATCAGACATCATGGCCTCTTTCTTTGCTTTTCCTTGCAATGGCCGCCATAGATCCTTTTGATGTAAGTAATTTTCCATCTGCATCTTCCATAATTGATAATTCTGGCTATTTAACTTCTCAACCTTGACTTTGCCTTCTTCCATTGCTCCCACTCAAAACTAGAGGTTTCCTACCAATCAACCGATAATACAAACTTGGCTTTGATACTAGTTAGGAAATTCAGGTAGACCAGAGCAATAAATATTAACGATTATATGTAAATTAAAAAATTTAGGAATAAAAATGAAGAATAATAGAAAAGAGTTTGACACAAAAATTTAATGTGGTTCACCTAATATGGGCTACATCCATAGAAAAAATCAGCCACCCAAATAATTTTATTATCCAATGCAAAAACCCTGATTATAGTCTCATGAATTACCCTCGCGTTCATGCAACACTTGCTCCTTAATTGCACTGTAAATCACACACACTTTTTACATTGCAAATTACATCCCCCTTTTATTTCACTCATTCTTCAGGTCAACCTAATCTCACCATGTCATAGTACCGATTGGCCTACCAATGAGCAATCATAATTTGAAATATAGTTGCATTGTTATCGACAAATATAGTGTTGTCCAATGACTGTTGATACACAATAGTGATGTAGAAACAATAAAATAAATCCATGTCATGTGTTGATGCATCACTCATCCAACACTATTGACCATCGCACCATTCGGGTCCCACTTCGACATCATCCATGAGTCAATTGAGTCAATCCTCATCGCCATATCGGCTTGTCCCAAGTGGTCCCTACCTCCACCGACTTGTCGCGAGATCCAAGAATTTTCTAACCAAGTTGTCGGGTTCAAAAGTTTCCTAATCCAGTGATAACCCAACACGCCACTTTTTCATCAGCTTTTAAACCTTCACCCGATAGCCTTTGGGATCACCAAGTCAGAGGTTTTCAAAACATTGAAACTCCAGACATGAGGTTCAAAATTTCTACTCTGACGTGATCACGTGACAAAGAAGTCACAACACCAAATTTTATAACTAAGTATTTGCATGATCAATCCACCGACTTTAACTAAGTATTCTTCATCAGGTTTTCATTATTTGCATGATCAATCACCATATATCATCAATCTACCACTTGGAGACTGATCAGGCTCCACACCAAGCACTAGCTCTCAAAATGAGTCTGACTTACTTGAAGATTTCACAATAACTCATTCAAGCACACAAAATGCTCCAACTGATTGCTATCTAGATATGCCAAATGCTCAGCTTGGTGTCTTTGGCTCATCTAGGGATGTCTCCATTGCTCCTATAGTCACATCTTCCTCAAAATTTGAGATTTCCACCAAACAACGAGAATCTTTAGTGGCATCACATTTTGAAGCAAAGTCTTTTGATTGTTCTCCTCTATAGCTGTAGCAAGCTTGGACAAGGGTAAAAAGGAAGAAACATCCCAAGCACCAAATGACATTAAAATTAGCATCAAAAGAGAAGAAGTTGGAAGGAAAGAGTAACCATGACTAGGCTCCATAAAAATGTGGCTTAAAGGTGGCAAGAAAAATGGAGGTTGAAGGTGTCATAGTGAGAATGTTTGGGATGAGATCCCCTGATTGTGGCCTTAGTAGTGGTAGAATCTAACTTTTTGAATTGCTTGTAATGGGTAGCGAAATAATACAATCCAATAGTGCCATTATGCATAGTGTCTATAGGGGTATGTAAGAGATAGGGTATGCTACATTGGAACATCAGGCATGTCTATACAATAATGAATGTACAATTTTTTTTTGACATTAATATAATAGATGTTGTCCCTTGCAACTATTTACTGATTAAAAAAAAAATTAATCAATTAATTAATTTTTTAGTGGACTAAGGTATTATAATTAATTCCATTAAAAAAATCAAATAGATAGTTTACTTCAAAACATATGTAATTTAAAATTAGAAATAAATAAATAAAATAAATTCGTGATGCAAAAATTATTTTATATTTTAGAAAAAGAAATGACACTTGACAAAAATAAAATAAAAAAATAATGACAAAACAAAATTAATTTTGGGTGAAAAAATAAAATGAAAAGAATAAAACTAAAATTAACTTTTTTATTACCACAAATGGGAGTTACATATTGATAGTTATTAAATTCTTTGAGAGGAAGGTTACTTATGACATATTAGTGGAGGCTACTTTTGGAAAAAGAATCTCTCAATAATTAATATCTTTTTGAAAAAGAGATTTCCTTCTTATAAAGGGTTTTAGAATGTATACAAGTAGTTTTTGTTTTGGAAGAAATTTTTATATTATATTGTAGGATTCATTTTCTTCAAGATAGAGCCGAAGGGAGGAAGATTGGACTTTGTTGCAAAGAGGAGTATGGTCCAACAAAGAAAATGAGTGTGATTTGCTTATCAAGTAGGTTTTCCTTTTCTTTCTTATATGAAGAAAAGAAGAGAAAAAGATTGAAAAAATTTGTTTGTTCATTTTATTTTTATTTTTTTCTTCTTAATAATTTAAGGAAAATAAATATATATTTTTGATTTACTTAAATATAATCTTTTTGTATAATGATATTTTCTCTTATTTTCTTTCTATTAAATTATTTATTATTTAAAAAAATAAAATATCTTTGAATTAATCTTTTTTTTCTTATTCATTTATTCATCTTCATGTAACATTTTCTTTAAAAAACTATCTCTTAATTAAAAGTGCATCATTTCATGATCAAATCTTTTAATTCAAATTGTTCTTTAAAATCTAGAATATATATATTCGCATACATATTTTGAAATAATATATAAAATAAAATTAATTATTATATTTAAAATGTATAGATATATAAAATATGTATTTTAAAATATTTATATTGAAAATCTTAATATTCATAAAATAAAAAATAAAAATATTTATAATATAAAATTCATATTTAATATATTGATATAAAATATAATATTAAAATATTTATAAAATAATATTTAAACATTTTTAAAATTAAAAAAATTATATATATATTTGTCACCTCTATAAGGGTCATGACCCTTTATGTAGGCCGTGAGCCTTGAAAGGTTCAAAGCCTTCTATTTAGGATTCAAATCTTTTAAAAGAAAAGTTTTTATTTAAGTTTTTAAAAAATATAATGTATTAATAGTAATAAATTTCTTTAAAATTCATTTAGTTTTTAAAATCCAATGTTGTATAATAATATATTTATTTTAAACTATATAATAATATGAATAAAGTAATAATGAAGATAAAATTAATTTTAGAAGTAAGATAATTAGTTAAGATTATTTTATGCTAATAAATTATAAATTATAATTCTTTAAAGAGATTTGATCAAAGATCTTTATCTTTATATTAATAAATAAATAAGTTAATTTAATAAATAAAGGATATTCATTTTTTTGAAATGGAGGCTCTCGCTTCTCATCCCACCTATGCATAGCTTACTTCTAGAAATTATGGTTTGGTTGGGTTTGGTTCTCCTTCTCTTGTTGGCAAAGTTGTTGTTGGTGTGCCACCTATTGTTCTTGTTGTCAGTGGGTCACCTGTTGTTGGTGGGTCACCTGTTGTTGGTGTGCCACCTATTGTTCTTGTTGTTGGTGGATCAACTGTTGTTGGTGCACTTCCTATTGTGTTTGTTGTTAGCATGTCGCTTGTGGCTATGTAATTTACTAGTCTCTCCCATGTTGCTTGTGCATTGTATCTTTTGAGTGTTTCTATTTCCGATGGGAATGTTTTTGTTGCTTCATCTGTTGGAACCTCCTTTGCTATCAATTTTTGATGTAGGAGTACCCAAGCATATGACAATCCACATAAAAAATAAGTTTCATCTTGAGTTGTTGTTTCAGTTATGACATTTGTTTTGGTGTGCAATTAAAATTTGGCTTCGATGGTTGTTTGGATGGAATTGAATGACATATTTTTCATGTCATTTGAAAAATGTCATGTAATGATTTTATTTTTAAGATATGCAATTTATTTGACAAAGTGTTTGAAAATTTTGATTTCATTTGGTTCTTGAAAATCGATTATGGTATTAGGATAATTGATTATTTCTTTGATTTGTTGGAGGTGAATTCTTCAAATTTCTTTAACTGTCAAAATTAAATTTTAACTGGAATGATCACTAGCTAATGGAAGGAGGGTTGTTTGATGTTTAGGTAAAAATAAATAAATGATGAAGATGGGGCACTGTTGAAGAGGGAAATAAAAATAAAAGAGTAAAAATAAATATTATTATTTTTATTTATTATTGGGAGAGTAACTTGGAATAAGAAGAGGCAACCAAGAGAGAGGAGCCAGCTAAAAGAACAAAAAATAAAAAACTGGCAGATTTGGGGAGAAGCTAAGAGGTCACTGCCTTGGGGAAAGAAAAAAACTAATTCAAAATTGCAGAAAAAAGAGTGCAGGCCACACGCCTGTGTATAAAACAATTTCAACAAAGAAATATGAAAAGGGGAGTCAATGATAAAAGGCGATTTGAGAAATGAAGTTGATTATGATTAAACCATGTAGTTGAAAGGAGGTTTTCTTTCTTATACAAAATAAAATAAGGGACTGTGAAATGAATTTATGAAAAAAAATCATAAATGAAAATCCAACAACCTTTAATCCAAAATAGTGTAGAAAAAATCAAGAAATGCAAAATAAAATAAGAGGGAGCCCACACAGGAGAGTGGAAAAGAGTGTGTGGGGGTCACACCAAATTCTTGAGAAGAAGTAATTAAAAGGGAAATCCCATTTGGCAATTTAAATATATGAATACTTGTGCAAAATTCATCACCAGGGCATGCCATGTAAGGAAGAGGAGTAACTAGAGAGAAATAGAGGATGTCATATGCATTGTCTTCTTTGTAAAACTATCAAATTGGTATATTTCATTTATTTGAATGATTAATTTGTTGTACAACTCTACAGAATAATGGAGAATGAGGTAGAGTGAATATAAAGAACATAGCGGAGTTTATACAAAAAATTAATTCGACTTGCCAAATTATAAAGTATATTTATCTGACACTAGTAGCTATATAATCAGTCGATTTAATTGAAGTGCATTTAATTCTAGTTTCATTTAGTTTGAATTTAATATACATGTGGTGGTTTAGTAGAATGTTTAATTGGAAATTGACAAATGAAATTGTCAATTCTAATTATTGTTTGGTTGTAAAATTATGATTGGAAAAATATTGTCTCTTGCATCAAATAGTATTAGAGCAAGGGATCTTGAGAGTGGAAAGAATCCACTAGGACCTGTGGGTAGAGTAGAAGAAGCGTGATGAAGAAGAGCTCATGTGAGTATTGTTGTAGGTAGAGATAAGCCTTGAGCAATCGAGAGCTAGGGAGTCATGAAAAAGAAGTGTGATTGCAGATTGTCAATCATGAGGTGAGAGATGTGAAAGATTACAACTGATGAGATGGGTATAGTCATAAGGAAGAGGTCTATGATTTAGGAAGCATGGAGATGGTACAAAGATAAAAGACATGGAATATGATTATGGATATAAATAAGCGATTGGAGAAGATGGATAAATTGGAGGCATAGTTGAATGGGCAAGAAGACGTGAGAAAAGAGGATGAGGATGGAATGAACAACAAAGAGCCTACAACAAAGGTAGTTGAAGAGGGAAAAAATGAAGATGCAACGATGGAATGCGAAGAGGTTGTAGAAAAGGATGAGGAATAAGATTTTTTTTATCACTAATTTTGGTGGTGGAGAATGAATTGTTCGAGAATATTGCAATGATTGAAAGTGGGAAGACATGCATCACAATGAAGAAAGTAGAATTTGCTGATGTAGCTGATGGTGAATTTGCAGTAGAGAATGAAGAGTTAAATCTTGTTACATTTTGTGATGATACTTTTGTACTTCAATTTGAGGTAGTAAGGGTTGAAGAGTGTGGAGAAGAACCTATGGAAATATTCAATTTGTATAAGGTATTCAATGAATATTTGTATACAGGAGGCTATGATATGAGTGACATGGGATTTTGGTGGAGGTTGGTTACTAGTGGTTTGGATCCCATGAAGGAGAGGAGAGGAGAAATAATTTGGTAGAGGAGGATGGCACATGGTGGATTTGAATCCATGAGAGGAGAGAAGTGTGGTGAATGGAGTTGTGGAAGGAAGATGATAGTTGTTTCAACATGGTGCTACAAGAGGAGCAAAATGAATTGATCTTGTGCACTTATTGTAGTGATGGTGTTTTTTGTAGGTTGCATTCAACCTGGAAGAGTAGTCCCACTACTCAAATCCATGTTGTGAGATCTACTCACAAAATATTTATACCTGGCGTGTTTGATGCAGGAGCATCCCGAGCATATGACAATCCACATCAACAAAAAAAATGTTTCATCTTGAGTTACTATTTTAGTTCTTGCATTTATTTTGGTGTGATTAAATTTGGCTTCAGTGGTCATTTGGATGGAGTTGAATGACATATTTATAATTTCATTTGACAAAATGTCATGTAATGATTTTAATTTTAAGTTATTCATTTTATTTGAAAAAGTGTTTAACGAATTTTATTTCATTTGGTTCTTGAAAATCCATTATGGTATTGGGATAACCAATTACTTTTTCAATTTGTTAGATGTGAATTCTTCAGCTTGATTTCAAAATTAAATTTAATTGGAATGATCATTGGCTAGTGGAAGGAGGTTCATTTCATGTTCAGGTAAAAATAAATAAATGATGAAGATAAGGTAGTGTTAAAGAGGGAAATAAAAATAAAAATAAAAAGGTAAAAATAAAGATTATTATTTTTATTTATTATTGGGAGAGTAACTTGGAATGAGAAGAGGCAACCAAGAGAGAGAGGAAAACACCTAGATAAAAGAAAAAAAAATAAAAAATTGATAGATTTGTGGAGAAGTTAAAAGGTCGCTGCCTTAGGGAAATAAAAATAGAGCTAATTGAAAATTGTAGAAAAAAAAAGAGAGCGCATGTCATGCACCTGTGTATAAAAGTTTTTTGTAGAAAATAAATATGAAAAGGGGAGTCAATGATAAAAGTTGATTTGAGAAATGAAGTTGAATGTGAACAAACCACACAGCTAAAAGGAGGAGTTTTTTTCTTGTGCATAATGAAATAAGGGACTTTGAAATGAATATATGAAAAAACATTATAAATGAAAAGCAAACAAACTTTAATCTAGAATAGTGCAGAAAAAATAAAGAAGTGCAAAATAAAATATGAGGGATCCAACGTAGGAGAGTGGAAAGGAGTGTGTGAGGGTCACACCAAATACCCAAGAAGATGTAATTAAAAAGGAAATCCCATTTGGAAATTTAAATATAGGAAGATTTGTGCAGAAGTCATCACCAAGGTGCACCATGTAAGGAAGATGAATAACTAGAGAGAAACAAAGGATGTCATACACATTGTCTTCTTTGTAAAACTATTAAATTGGTAGTATTTCATTTATTTGAATGATTAACTTATTGTACAATTATGTAGAATAAGGGAGAACGAGGTAGATTGAATGTAAAGAACACAAAGGAGTTTATAAATCAAATTTAATTTGACTTGTTAAATTCCAAATTATACTCATCTAAGACTAGTAGCTATATAATCAATCAATTTAATTGAAGTGCATTCAATTCTAGTTTCATTTAGTTTGAATTTATTATGCAAGTGGTGGTTTAGTGGAATGTTTAATTGGATATTTAAATTGACAAATGAAATTGTCAATTCCAATTATTGTTTTTCTTTGAAATTAAGAATGGAAAAAATTTGTCTCTTGCATCACCTTTGTTGATGTTTATGGTGGAGGATCTATTACTGGTTCCTCTCCACACATCCCTCTTGTCAATGCTTCCCCTACTTTGGATGGGAAGATTGTGATTCAATGTGCTTTGCCCCCCTATGGTGGTTTTGGGGGATGTTTTAAAAAATGAGTTGTATTTCTTTTAGAAGGGTTTGATTTGCATATTTGATTGATTATGGCCTTAGTTTTATTATCTCAATCATTAGAATTTATAGCATTTTTGTCTTTTAACTGAAGGTAAAATTGAAATTACCCTTGTGCCAAGGGATTCTTTGTTGTTTTTTTTTATTCTATTAAGGATCAAAATGTTGTCTTTGATGGTCGCTCTTGGTTTTGGGGCCAACATGCCCTTCTATTGAAAAATTGAGATCCCCTCTTTAATCCCCTTACTAAATCTTTTAATGTGGTACATGTTTGGGTTTTCCTCTCTAATCTTCCACTCTATTTTTTGTGTGAATCTACATTTGAGGCTATTAGTAATTATGTTGGTCATTTCATCAAGATGGACAATGTTAGTATACACTTCACTCACATCACCTTTACCCACTTATTGGTTGAATTGGATTTATCTAAACCTATCCCGACATAGGTTGTTTTATAAGTGTTGGATTGTTCGTGGAGCTAGTATTTGGATTATGAAGAAATTACCTTTTGTTGTAGGTGTTGCTTTTCCATGAGGTATTTGGCTTCTTGTTGCCCTCTCCTTAAGGTTCTAATACCTTCCTCTTGGTGGAAGGATGTTGTTCATGAACATTTTATAGTTGACGTTTCAAAGTCTAATTATGAGGCTCTTGAGCCTCCTATTGTTGGTGGGGAGATGGAATTTAATGCACCTTTGGTGTCAACTACACTTGTTTTTAATTATCCCCCTCTTTTGACATGTGATGTTGTTGCTCCCTTATAGAGGGTGTTGTGTTTTACACTTGATGCTTGGGCTCCCTTGTTGGAAAATTGTCTCCTTGCTCATTCCAAGGTTGTAAGTTGGAGAGGGTTTCCCCTCCTCCCTCTCCTGATTTTATATAATTTGATGATAATTTTTCTTGTATTGTGGTTCAAAGAAGGAAAATTTTTATTCCAAAACATGTGTCTCAAACCTGAGTTAAGGGTGTTCGTCCTTCTAAATGTTATATTGAGATAGTGTAGTTTTTTAGTAGCCTTGTTATTGTTGTGCTATTTGGCTGGTTTTGCTCACCAAAATTCTTGTAAAAGGGTTTAGACCCTTTCAAAACCCCCTTATCTAATAAAAAATTATATTGCCATTAAAAATATATTTGTACAATGAAGAGAAAATAATAAATTATCTTAAAAATTGAGAGAATAGATTGAAAAAAATTATGACATTGTTCATTGGTAAAAATAAAATAAATACTATCTTAATAATTTAAATTAAAATAAAACCCATTACTTTCCTTAAACCTTAAGCGATATCAACTATTTAAAAAAAATTGTATTTTGAGGCTTTAAAAGCTCCTTAGTTTTGAAAAGTTTAAAATTTCATTCTCAAAATTGTAAAATAAAAATCAACTATTTGGTTTTCTTCTCATAAAAAATTTCAAAGTTGGATTAACAATTTAGTAAGTTAATTGTATTCACTTTTAATTAAAATCTTCATTTAATAATTAAATTTATCACTTTAGTAAACATAAATTTTGCATGCAATTATTCAATTGATCATCAAATTTAAATAAAAAAGGGGCAATTAGTGTCATGTTAGACACACAAGACAATTGAGAGGGGGGTGAATTAGTTGTACATTAAAACATTTAAACCCTCATTAAACTTCAAACCTTATTATGCATCAACATGAATGTAAAATAATGGCACATAAACACATTCAAAACTATACACCATAAAACACCAGATTTACGTGGAAAACCCTAATTAGGGAAAAACCACAGTGAGTATTAATTCACATATATGAATTACAACACCGACTACAAAAGGCTCGATGTCGAAAGGGCTTACTACCCAAAGGACTCACTATTTAGAATATAATATAATAGAACTATTACAAGGAGGTTTACTACCTCAAAGCAATATGAAGATCCACCACAACAACTCTACACCATCTACAACATTTGTCTCACTACCTCCAACAACTTCAAGTACATTGAAAATGTACACCCTCTACTCACTACTTCTGATAGCCTTAGGAATTTAATCTCGCAATCAAGTCTCAACACCTAATCACATTCACATATATTTTGCACCACACAATACTCCACACACATATCCAACTATTAACCTTGAATATATTTCAACTATGACCTAAAACACCTTATCTAGGTCGGCCTCAATGAAATGTATGCACCTTAAAAATACAACCACCAAATAGGTCAACACCAAATACTTCTATAGTGGAAAGAAGTGAAGGTGGAACAAACAAAGGGCTAACAAACACCCAAATCTACACCAAAATTCTTCACCACGCTTACATAAACCATGAAGCACATTCGCAAGTAATGCTAACATGCCAAGTTGGACAAACCTACATTAATGCTACCAAAAAACCAATTCACTCTTCACCAATTCTAGAAAGACCATACGAACCATGAAGCAACATCACACAACATCTTAGAATATTCAAACATCATCAAAATATTCAACAACACTATCACAACCACCTAAAACTGAGAATACTATTATCCTATGCAACCAACCACACTACCACATATATACAAAACACTAATCAAACTTGTGGAACAAATGGAAATCAAAAACTCTAAGGAAAGGTAGATAGAAACAATATTATCATGTTCCCAAATATTTAAGACAAGAAACCTCCATTTCTCCTAGACAGCCTTCTTCAAAGGAAACACATAGTCAGACACATCTTCCACCACTACACAATCTAGAACCTGAAACTATAGATATAACACCTCTAAACACCTTTGATCATCTTATCCAAACCACATAAGAACATCTTCAACCATGAAGAAATGTATAGCACAATGCATAAAACAACACTGTCACCTTGCATTGGTATTTCCAATTGATTGTCTAGATTCTCCTAAATGTTAGCTACTCCTTATGCTTAGAGACCCTAGTTCAGTGGCCAACAAACAAGAGATAGATTAGAAAATTCTCTTCTACACTAGGCTCTGCAAAACCAAGGTGGGTATCCCTATAACATCATACGCATATAACACCTCTATGATATGATGCCTTTGATAATAGATCATCACACTAATATGGGAGAAGGTGGTCAGATGGGCTAAATCATCACCACAACCCTCTATATTTGTTTTGATTCTTGGTAGTGTGGAAAAGACATAAAATAGTAAAATGCATGAAAATAAATGGTTTTGATTTTATGATTTGAAGATTTGGTTCTACCCTAGCTTCAAACTTCATGAGTCTCCTTGACCAGTGCCTAATCCATATAGATTTAAGAATGAAATAAAATCATACAATAGACCAACCATGGATTCTCATAACCTCACTACCTTACAGTGAGAAACTAACAAAAGGAAAATACAATCACACTACTTACTAATCCATACTGTAATGACAATACCTTCACTATTTTTATGCAAATATTCACATCACTCCTTGATTGATAGGAAAAAAAAAAATTCAAACAAAAAATCTATTTGAAGAATCCAAATAACCCTTGATTACATTGGTTCAAAAGATAAAGTGCACAATGTTGGAGAGTATGGCAAAGTGACATTCAAATTTGAGATAAATACAATGTGTATTAAAGTCATCTATTTTTATTAAAAATAAAAACTTAAAACATTCCCTATCTAAACTTCAAAGACTTAACCAATTCAACTTGACATAACAAAATATTTATAGAAAACTAGAATTTAGAATCGTGGAAGGGAGAACATTACTCCAAACCCCTTAGGCTAGAGAGAAGAAGTTTGAACCGAAACAAAAACAACAAAACTTGCCTTTATAGTGTAGGCATAACTCAAAATTGACTTCAAACCCTAACACTAACTCAATCAAAGTTACAAAAAGGATGAAATTCGATCAGATTACAATATTTGAAATTCCCCCCAAAACATAGTTTTTAACTCCAAGTGCAATGACCCTTAAAATCTCAAACAGACACCCCATAATGTCCTTCATGAATGAAAATGTGGCACTCCCAGAAAATATGCAACCAAATCTAGACAAGTAAGAGATCTCTGATAGATTGTGCCCTTCTCTATCATCCATGCCTTTATCATCAACCAATGTGAGCAGCTATGGTAGTTACAATAATTAATTTTTCCATTTATGTCAACCGATAGTTGTTTCCTACATTCACACCATGCTTCATTGCCTAGCCATTGGAAGATCAAATATTTTCATTTTGTTCATTGATCCACCTTCGCACCAAGATCCAACATCCATCATTCACTACCTCAAACTTTCAAACCCGACTCTCGGATTAAAAACCTTTTAAATCTAGATCGTCAAACCATAGCCAAAAACCTATATATCGAGCCCTACCATGACACAAGCCTTAGGGTGTCCACATGTTTCCAACCTGCTAGTCCGTATGGAACTTGAATCTTCATGTGGGTCCCTCGTAACCTGGTGGGGAATGGTAGGGAATGTCTAAGATTTAATCTGCATATTACAATGGAACCGTTAGATCTTAAACCTTTTAATCACTGATGCCTTTGAAACTTGCAAGGCCCATCACAAAATTATGCCACACAACACATGCTCATTGCCTTGCATAAATTTTTTAATTCAATATTTTAATGGTGTGGGCTAGTGAGAAGCGAATGAGATTAAATCAAAATTATTTCACATTAGTCATTGGATCAAAGGGCCCACCACCTACACAACTTAAAAGGATTATAAGGAACATGCACAACTTTGTTACTTGAAAAGGGGGTCATGCCTAGGTAAATTAGATGGGCAATAATATTTATCGACCCTTAGACATATGACATTGATCAAATATTTAAATTAGGCTTGCAATTGGGAAGTTAGGGAAAGGGGCAGGTGGAGACATGACCACACATGACATAAGTCATAACTTGAATGATCGGGAACCAAGAGAAAGAGGTTAATTAGTGAAAAGAATAAAATACTAAGGTATGCAACAATTAGGGTTTTAAGGGGGACTAAGCCCTATCATGCATTTTAGAACCCTAATCAAATATAATTGACAAATTTCAAAACATCAAAGACCTAAAAATTTCAAAAATAGCCATGGATTTTGAAATCTCCACCAGTGGCTCTAATTGGGGACATTTGTTCAAGAGGAACACAGTGAGAATTCAGATCTCTAGAGAAGCAAACCACACCAAACCATTGGGCCATAGAGTCAACCCAAACTTTCAACCCCATTTGATGGCCTCAAGCCACCAAATAAAAAAGAGAGGTCAACACTTACCCCTATCAAATACCAGCCTATCAAAGGAGTTGAACTCCCTTAACCCAAAATTTACTCTACCAAAACAAAGTAGAAGAAGTAACTCATTTCATGCAAAAAAAAACACATAGTTTTCCTTGGGTAAATGCAAACTTTCTCCATATTTGATCTTGCTGCTGCAGGGAAGCCACATAATATATGATACTTCAATATTATAAACCAATTTTTTTTATTTTTGTAGTAGGGAGTGGCAAAACTTGAAACCTAAAGTCAACACCATATGAAACCATGGGACATTCATATTTTTTGACATCCTCAATTGAATCAAGGAAAAAATAAAATACCTCCAATTCCCTTGGCAAAGAAAAATATGCCTCTTCATCATGCTGACTTGTAGAGAGAAACTCATCCTCAGGAAAGCCAAACTGAAAAATTTGAAGCTTAGGCATATGAGAAACACGAGCAACCAAAAAATCACCAATTTTTTGTTTCTCATCATCACTATACGCTACATGTTGGGTCCAAATGAAGTGCTCAAACTCAGGGACATTAACATTCACATCATGATAAGCTACTTCTTCATCACAAATGAATGTTTCATATTCAACTTCACCCAAAATAGGGACCATGGATGGCCAACATACCTTGGGATCATCTATGTTGGTACAAACCTCATCAACATATCCATTCAAACTATGAGACACTTCAAGTAAAGAGCTATACTCTTTTGATTATCTCTCTATTTTTGTGTAAAAATTGAAGAAATCATAAGAAATATTGCCACTATGCATTAGCTTTGAACTAGGAAGTATCTCCTCCACATCATAGACCTCATGTAGGCTGTCATCCTCATTAGTATTCTATGAATCATAAAACTCTTCCGACTCATAATCATGAAGACCATAAGCAACATCATCCTTAGTACATGTGGAATTATCAAGATCAACAAAAGAATTAATAAAAGATATTTCATCATTATTTGTATCATCACCCATCAACAATTCCAACTCACATTCCTACATCCTATCACAACACACAACTCTCTCCTTTGGGATTGAGAAAATTCCTTGACCTATATACACATTAACATCTTCTTTATATGAAGTAAAGGTAACCATATCAATCTCATGTATGTAATAATGAGTAATAGAAAAATAATTAGGTTCAACAACACCCTCATTATTTTGACTAGCTGAAACATGACAAGGCATGGACCCTTGCATTCATTTTACTTCACACACTTCATTTGGATTATCTTGGATACAAATCTAACCCCTATAAGAATAAGATGCATCCTAATTTTCTATTGCATTCCTTTCATCCATATGCATCATGCCATTATTCTGATCAGACCAAGAAATGGGACAAATGTTGTCAGCATTCTGAGGTACTGGGCTTACATAATTTATCTGTATTTCATTGTGAGTTGTGGGATGTAATGATAAATTATTTGTAATAGAAAAATTATCATTATCTAGAAAATTATTTTTTATTTTTTGATCTAGATACTTGACCTCCTAAAAACATGTTAAGATAGCCCACACTTGCAGCCATATACCCTTTAGGCATTGAATACCTTATGTTATTCTCAACATCCATGGAAAATTCATATGCTTGGCAAAATTTTGTAGGATCCTTGTCTCTCAATAGATAGCTCATTTTTTTATCAAACGTGCCTAGATATACAACTATGAATGTTGCATCATTTAGTCTAAAACCCTCAAGAATGACATTCATGTCCTTTGAAAACCTTAAGTTGAAAGCTGGAATCAATTATTCTTCTACCTTCTAGATGTCCATGAATTTGGAAATCATAGAACCCACATTAATTCTTTCACCAAACTACTCTATGAATGCTATCATGAACTCCTGCCAAGATGAAATGGAGTAGGATGACAATTCTGAAAACAAATCCCTAACATCTTCCTTTACGGATTGAAAAAATATTTTCATGACAACATCCTCAACATCTACCTCATAATCTTCCATTAAGTTCACAAACTCTTGTAGATGCTTGTTCACTAATTCAGATTTCTTTCCATAAATTTTTGGCAAGAGTTCCCTAATCCCATTAGGAATAGGATTTAAGAAATTATGGATGCCACTAAAGTTAAATACACTATGTCTTTGAACAAAGAAAGGTCTTCTCTGAAAAAATAACTATTGCTCAATCATGACACCATAGATCGTAGAGGGGGAACCAAAACGGTTATACATATTTACAAATAGATTTATCCCCTCTTATTAATTTTTCAGAATATCATGTTTTCTCATTTCCATTTTCTATTAGTACCTTAGAGTATTCAATAAGGGACAATATTTTATAGGAATTTAATAGTTAACCTTCATACAAAATGTTGCAATGAATAAATACCTGAAAACTATTGCAACCAACTCTTCTGATGATTTACAAATTTATTATAGAGTTGCCAACTCTTAAAAGAGGACAAGATCTTCAAGCAGAAAAGAGCTCCTTCCAACATCTAAGTTATTCTCGAGTTCTCTCCACCAACAAAGCACCCAACTTCAAGAACACACCAAAAAATTTGCATAAATATCCTTCTTCAAGTATGTAGGTCCTTTATAGATCAAAAAAATTCTTGACTCTCCCAAATGGATGCACCTCTATCTTCATCAATGGAGTCACCTCTATTAGTGACTCAGATGAGGTAGATCATACTTTTAGTTGCTCACCTAGAGATTCCTTACACTTATCCCTAGCAGATTCACCAATTTGTTGGTGTTTCCAACTGATTTTCTAGATTCTCCTAAAGGCTAGCTACTCCTTATGCTTAGAGACCCTAGGTTAGTGGCCAACAAATAGGAGATAGATTGGAAAATTATCATCTACATTTTAGGCTCTACAAAATCAAGGTATCCCTATAACATCATACACATATAACACCTCTATGCTATGATGCATTTGATAACAAATCATCACACTAGTATGGGAGAAGGTGATCATATGGGATAAATAATCACTGCAACCCTGTATATTTGTTGTTATTCTTGGTAGTGTGGAAAGGACATAAAATAGTAAAATGCATGAAAATAAATGGTTTTGATTTTATGGTTTGAAGATTTGGTTCTACCCTAGTTTCAAACTTTGTGAGTCTCCTTGACCAATGCCTAATCTATACAGATTTAAGAATGAAATAAACTCCTACAATAGAACAACCATGGATTCTCATAACCTCGTTGCCTTATAGTGAGAAACCAACTAAAGGAAAATACAATCACACTACTTACTGATCCATATTGCAACGACAATACCTTCACTATTTCTATAAGAGAATTTACATCACTCCTTGAATGATAGGAAAACAAAAAAATAATTCAAACAAAAAATGTGTTTGAAGAATCTAAATAACCATTGATTAAATTGATTCAAAAGATAAGTGCACAATGTTGGAGAGTATAAAAAATTGACATTCAAATTTGAGATAAATAAATTATGTATTATAGTCATCTATTGTTATTATAGAGAAAAATTCAAAACCTTCCCTATCTAAACTTCAAATACTTAACCTATTCACTTTGGCATATTAAAAGATTTACAAAAAACTAGAAGTCAGAATCATGGAAGGGAGAACACTACTCCAAACCCCTTAGGCTAGAGAGTAGAAGTCTGAACCCAATTTTTTTTTTTACCTTTATAGTGCAAGCATAACTCAGAATTGACTTCAAAACCTAACACTAACTCAATCAAATTTATTGAAAGGATGAAATATTATCATATTACAATATTTGAAATTCCCCCCAAAATATGAGCTGCAAATCCAAGCGTAATGGCACCTGAAATCTCAAACAGACACCCCATCATGTCCCCCATGAATGTAGATATGATACTCCTAGAAAATCTACAACCAAATATGAACAAGCAAGAGATCTCTTACAAATCATGCCCTTCTCCATCATCCATGCCTTTATCATCAATCAATGCGAGTAGCTATGGCAATTAAAGTAATTTATTTTTTCCATTTATGTCGAATCATAGTTGTTTCTTGTGTTCACACCATGCTTCACCACCTAGCCGTTGGAAGATCAAATATTTGAATTTTTTTCATTGATCCACCTTCTTCGCGCCAAGATCCAACATTCATCATTCACTACCTCAAACTTTAAAACCCGACCATCATATTAAAAAGATTTTAAATGTGGATCATCAAACCATAACCAACAACCTATGTATCGAGCCCCACCATGACACATGCCTCAAGGTGTCCATGTGTCATCAACTCGCTAGCTGACATGGAACTTGAATCTTCATGTGGATCCCCTATGGACTGGCATGGAACAACTAATATTTAATTTGTGTATTGCATTGGAACCATCAGATCTTAAACCTTTTAATCACCACTAACTTTGAAACATGTAGGGCCTATCACCAAATTGTGCCATGCGACACACGCTCATTGCCTGCACAAATTTTTTAATTCAATATTTTAATGGTGCAAGCTGGTGGGGAGTGGTTGAGATTAAATCAACATTCTTTCACACGAGTTGTTGGATCAAAGGGCTCACCACTTGCACAACTTAAAAGGATTATAAGGAACATGCATAACTTTGTGACTTAAAAAGGGGGTCGTGCATAGGTAAATAAGATAGGAAAAAATATTTCTCAACTCTCAGACATAGGACATTGATCAAATATTTGAATGAGGCTTATGACCGAGAGATTAGGGAAAGGTGCAGGTGGAGACATGACCACACATGCAATAAGTTGTAACTTGAATGATTGGGAATCGAGAGCAAGAGGTCAATGAGAAAAAAGAAGAAAATACTAAGGCATGGATTAATTAGGGTTATAATGGGGATTAATCCCTACCATGCATTATAAAACCCTAATGAAATACAATTGAGGAATTTAAAAACCTCAAAGAACTCAAAATTTCAAAAATAGCCATGGATTTTGTAAGCTTTGCCACCTTGTACACTCTCTTTTCAAATTTTCTCAAAATTACTTGGAAACTAAGTGAGCCAGCTACATTAGCAAACCTGATCATCACCACAAACACATTCTCATCATGACCACACTAGAGGTTGACATAGGTTGAAATCAATGACAACACTAAATACAACATAGTACAATAATCTCCAACAATCTCCCCATTGACATCAATGATAAAACTAATCTCCAAAAACCTCTCCCTTTGTCATTGATGCCAACACCAACTTTGAAAAACCATCAACAACAAAAGAAAACCTACATCAAAAAACAATCCCCCTTTGATATTTCTTACATTTAAAATTTCTTCTTATGATTTTGAGGCTTCTCTCCCATTAGTTTTTCAAGCTTTTCTCTCTCTATCCCTTGACATCAATGACAAAGGGAAACACCTAAAAACTACTTTCTCCCCCATTTACCTTCTCTCCACTATTCTCTCTACTAATCTCTTCAGTTCTCTCTCCCCCTTAGGGACACAAGATATACTCTCCCTAACTACACAAACCAAATAAACCACTACCTACTCCCCTTGAGAGGTAGCCTTCATCAGTCTAGGATAAAAAAAATATTGAATTGCTCACTTGGAAAGATGAACCAACTCATGCATCTAGTTGAAAGGAGGGGAAATAACCCCTAGCTTCTGCCTAAGATACTCAAATGTATCATTTGGAAGAGCCTTTGTGAAAATGTTTTCTATTTGATCCTTTGTAGGCACATACTCCAATTTCACTTAATTATCACCAACTTTCTCTCTTATAAAGTGATACCAGATAGAGATATGCTTTGTCCTTGAATGCATTACCATATTTTTTGAAATGTTGATATATTTTGTATTATAACACAAGATAGGAATAGGTTCATCATATGATACTTTGATATCATTCAATGTCTACTTTATCTAAAATACATGTATGTAGCAAGATGTTGTTGCAATGTATTCTACCTCTATAGTAGATAATGACATTGAATCTTTCTTCTTAATTAACTAGGAAACCGATTTGATTCCAAGAAAGAAAGAAACTCCACTTGTACTTCTTTTATCATCTATACAACCTACCCAATCTGCATCTGTATAAGCACTCAAAGAGAAATCAGTATCCCTAAGATACTATAGACCAAAATTTGAAGTGCCTTTCAAATATCTGAATATCATTTTTACTATTGCCACATGTGGTTCTTTAGGATCTTCTTGAAATATTTCCACAAGACATACTACATGAATGATATCCGATCTAGTAGCAGTTAGATATAGAAATCCACCAATCATGGATATGTACTAGCTCTGATCTATCTTAGGATATTCATCATTTTTTCTCAACTTATAACCAATAACCATGGGAGTACAAACTAGTTTAGAGTCCTCCATTCCTAAATTATTTAACATTTCCTCAACATAATTTTATTGTGAGATGAATATACCTTTATTAGATTGACTGATTTTAAGCCAATGAAGAAACTCATCTCCCCAAACATTAACATTTAAAACTCATTTTACATCTTCTATACAAACCTTTTACACATTTCCTTATTTCCTCCAAAGATTATGTCATCAACATACAAAACTACAATCAACATTTGATCTCTCTCAACCTTGAAGTAAAGATTGTTATCTATAGTACCCTTTTTGAATCCTTGCTGCAATAATTACTTGTCCAATCTTGCATACCAAGCTCTAGGAGCCTATTTGAGTCTATATAAAGCTTTCTTCAACCTACAAACCATATAAGAATCTTTTGATAATTGAAAACCTTCTATTTGTTCAATGTATACCTCTTCTTCTAACTCGTCATTCAAAAATGTAGAATTGACATCCATCTAATACACCTTGATGTCTTTATGAGCTTAAAAATCTAAAAACATCCTAATGGATTCCATTCTTGTCACCAAAGAAAAAAATTCTTTAAAATCTATTCCTTCCACTTGTGAGTAGCCCTTACACACAAGTCTAGCCTTGTTTCTGATAACTTCTCCATTCTTATTCAATTTGTTCCTAAAAACCCATTTAGTTCTTATCACATTCTTGGTTGCTAGTCTTGGGACTAGTTCTCATGTCTTATTTTTCTCAATCTGCCTCAACTCTTCTTCCATAGCTTTGATCCAACTCTCATCCTTGCATGCCTTAGTTACTTTTTTAGGTTCTATTTTAGAAAGTAAACAAAATTTTACCTATTCCTCTGCCATAGAAGCTCTTCTTCTTATCAATACACCTTTGCTCTTATATCCAGTTATTTGATCTTCAAAATGGTTCTTCTACACATACTTAAGTCTTAGGATTCTTTTTTGGAGCTTCTTATTCTTCCACTGTTATCTCTTTCTCTTTCTCTTCTCCTTTTCAAGGGGGTTCATCAGATTCATATCCTTTTATCAACATTGAGCTTTGGTGTGATCCTTCATCCACTTTGACACTTGCACTTTCAAATATCTTCTTTAACCTTTTGTTGTAGCACCTGTATGCCTTGCTCTTTATAGATTACCCAAGGAAGATTCCTTCATTTGATCTTGCATCAAAATTTCCTAACTTATCTTCATCTCTCCTAATATAAAATTTGCTTCCAAACACTCTAAAATATTTCATAGTAGGGGGTTTTCCATACCATAGTTCATAGGGGGTCTTTGAACTGTTCACTCTACTTGTCCTTTGTTAAGAATGTACATTGCAACATGAATAGATTCTTTCCAATAGAATTCTAGTATATTTTCTTCCTTCATCATGGTTCTTGGTGCTTCTTGAATTATCACGTTCTTCCTCTCCACAACTCTATTCTATTGAGGAGTCGTAGGAGCTAAAAAATGCCTCATTATTCCATGATCTTCACAAAAGATATTAAACTTATTTGAAGTAAACTCACCAACTCTATCAAACCTCAAACATTTTATTTTCACATCCATTTCATTTTCTACCATAGACTTACACGATTTGAACTTATCTAGAGCTTCTAATTTTTCTTCAAGAAATTTCACCCAAGTCATTCTAGAATAATCATCAATCAATAACATGAAATACATATAACCATATGAGATTCTTATCCTGGTAGGTCCACATAGGTCTATATGCACCAACTCCAAAGGACTTATGGTAGAATATTCTTTTGTCTTGAACCTCTTATTTGTTTTCTTTCCACTTGACATTCTTTGTAGACTACATTGATAGGATTTGTAATCTTTGGAAGATCTCTCACAACATCAGTACAACTGATCTTCACTAGGCTATCAAAATTGATGTGACCCATCCTTCTATGCCATAACCAAATTTCATTGATTTGAGACATAAATCATTTTGCACCACTATCTTTAAGTTGATAAACATTACCTTATGTCCTTGTTCCAGTAGTAACCAAAGTATCAGAGCTTCCTTTTTTGATTTCACACCACCATCCTAAAACACAATATTATATCCTTTGCTACACATCTTTCCTACACTTAGAAGATTGTGTTGGAGACCCTTGACATAGAGAACATCATCTATTTTATGCTTGCCATCAAAACTAATTGAACCTTTTCTGCAAATCTTAGTAGATGTATCATCACCAAACTTAACAAGACCACCATCATACTTTTCAATCTTAACAAAATTACTCTTATCACCTGCCATATGTTTTGAGCATCCACTATCAATTATCCACTAGTTTCTCTCCTCTCTTGCATGAAAAGTAGTCAAAATAGTTCCTTCAATATTGTGACCTATATCTAGAGTAATTTCCTTTGCACATCTTTCAAGATTGGTAGAATTAGTTCCAAAATTTAGAGCCATGAACAAGCATTCATCACTTTCATCATCTGGATATTCATCAGATACACCACTATCTTCTATAGAATAATAACTCTTCTTGATAGATTTTCCTTTATGATATTTATGTTTTTCATTTGAAACTTTGATTGTACATTTAGAAGCATACTGACCTATCTTTCCATAATTGAAACATTTTAAGCGTAACTTGGCTCTATATTTTCTAGTGCCCCTTTTCAATCTCCTTACAAATTTTTCTTCCACCTCATCAAGATCATTCAAGTTAGATTCATCATTCTTCTCTTTCTTGCTAACTTTAAAAGCAATTTATTTCTTTATAGCATCTTGGTCAAACTCTCTTAATCCAAAAATAGTTAAAGCGCCAAACATTTGATCTCTAGAATATTGATCCAAATTTTGACCTTCCTCAATAGCAAAACATTTAGCACTATATGATTTAGGAAGAGTTCTCAATACCTTTTTCACAACTTCACTTTCCTCTAGTTTTCCACCAAGACCATTGATGGCATTGGAAATTTCATCCACTCTGAGCATGTATCCAACAATATCTTCATCTTTTGACATCCTTAGGGTTTCAAATTTGGCTTTGAAATTTTTCATCTTTTCTTGCTTGACCTTATCATATCCTTCATAAATTCTCTACAACTTTCTCCAAATATTTTTAGTAATTTTTAGGCTTATCACCTTCACAAGTTCTAAATCACAAATCCCACTCAGGATAGAATTCCTTTCTTTCTCATTATTTTCATAATCCTTTCTCTCATCATCAGATGTTAGAGGAGTAGTAGGAATAGTGTATCCAGTTTCAACTAACTTCCAAACACCAAACTCTAATGAGACAAGAAAGGCTTCCATCCTGGCTTTTAAAAAAAATTAGTTTGTTCCATCAAACATAGGGGACCTTGACACCATTCATGTGCACCATTTGAATCTACGTAAAGTGTTTAAGCTTCTTCCAAGGAACCACAACTCGAATACCAATTGTTAGACACATACGATAACTGAGAGGGGGGTGAATCAGTTGTACATTAAAACATTAAAACCCTCATTAAACTTCAAACCCTTATTATGCATCAACATGAATGTAAAATAATGACACATAAACACAATCACAACCATACACCATAGAACACTAGATTTATGTGGAAAACCCTAATTAAGGAAAAACCACAATGAGGATTAACTCACATATCTATGAATAACAACGTCGATTATAAAATGCTTGCTACGAAAAGGGCTCATTTCCTAGAAGAAAAGAGTGGCTCACTGCCCAAAGGACTCACTATCTAGAATAGAAGAGAATAGAAGAAGACTATTACGAGGTTCAATATCTTAGATAAATAAGAAGATCCGCCACAACAACTCTACACCATACACAACCTTCACCTCACTACTTTCAACAACTTCAGGTACATTAAAATTGTAGACACCTTCTACTCACTACTTCTAATAGCCTTAGGCATTTAAGCTCACACTCAAGTCTCAAAAGTTGATCATATTCACATATTTTTCATGCCAGACAGCACTCCACACACATATCCAACAATTAACCTTGAATATATATCAACCGCAACCTTAAACACCTTCTCTAGGCCGGCCTCAATAAAACGTATGTACCTCAAATGTGGAACCACCAAATAGGTAGGCACCAAACACTTCTGTGGTGGAAATAAATGAAGTTGGATCAAAACAAGGGTCAACCAGGACCCAAATATACACTAGAACACTTCACCATGCTTCCACAGACCATGAAGAACATCCACAAGTAATGTTGACACACTAGGTTATCCAAACCTACATTAATGCTACCGAATAATCAATTCACTCTTCACCAAGTTTGAAAAAACCCTAGAGACAATGAATCAACATCTTGGAATATCTAACATCATTAAAATATTCAACAACACTGCCACAACCACCTGAAACTGAGAATACTATCATCATGTGCAACTAGCCACACTACCACAAACATACAACTCACTAATCAACTTTGTGAAAAAACTAAACATCAAAGACTCTAGGGGAAGGTATATAAAAACAATATTAGCATGTTCCCAAATCCATAATACAAGAAACCTTGACATGGAGAAATGTAGAGAAATTCCTCTTCTCCTAAACAACCTTACTCACAAGCATTACATAGTCAGACACATCTTCCACTACTACATGATCTAGAACCTGAAACTCTAGATATAACACCTCTAAACACCTTTGATATTCTCATCCGAGCTACACAAGCACATCTTAAACGATGAAGAAATGCAGAGCATAATGCAGAACACAACATTTTCACCTTGTACACTCTCTATTCAAATTTTCTCAAAAGCACTTGGAAACCAAGTGACCCAGCTGCATCAACAACACCTGATCAACACCACAAATACCTTCTCATCATGACCACACTAGAGGTTGACATAGGTTGACATCAGTGAAAATCCTAAAGAAAACATAGTACAAAAATCTCCAACAATCTCCCCATTGACATCAATGGCAACACTAATCTCCAACATGTCATTCATCTCATCCTTAGTTTCATTTTCATTTTTAATAATACATATTTAAAATTAAAATCAACTTTAAAGTTACAAATAAATAAAACTATTTAGAAAGGAAAGAGAGTTTTAAATTGGATAAATCTAAAATAATTGAAATTATTTTAGTTGTTAGGATTTATTGTTTTGGAGATAGTTTAACTTATCAATGTTAGTCAAATCTAGTAATAGTCAAATTTAAATTAAAAGATAATTTTCAAGAAATTAGTATAGTTATATTTATTAATTGTAAATGTGTTAAAATTGATTAATAGTTAGGTTACATTTACTTTACACTAATAATCTTTAAAATTTATCATAGTTAAAGTTATTAGCATTTAGAAGAAGCTAAAAATTGTTTTATGGAAGCAAATAGAATAGATAAGTTACATTAACATAGTTAAATTTATTTAGAATTGGTTGAATTTTATTGCAAAGGTAAATAGAATAGTTAAGCTAACTTTATTTTGTAAAAGTAATTCTTAAGAAATTACTATAGTTTATTAGTGTATGACCTAGAAATTCAACTGTGAAATTGAAATATAAGCAATAATCAACAAGCACTCACAATAAAAAGATCACATCAATGAAGAAAATAGACAAAACTGAATTAAACAAAATGCAAACCTTACACACAATGAAGCACACAATCTGCCCTAGCATAGCTCCATTGTTCTCATCTATCCACCTTGAAGAATGGTGTAAGTAGTCTTTTTTCTCTCAAATTTTAATAGCACAATAGCAATAAAGAATTATAATGATTTAATTATAGTTTCTCTACATGATTTGAGATGAAGAATGAATGATAGGATGGTTCAATTTATATATTTTTGCTGACACCGAACAATAAAGATTAGAGGAAAGATAGAAAAGACCAAGGGCTTAGGATTGATGAGAGGAATTGAGGGTCAATTAAGTGACTGCATGATTCCAAGTAACTAATCATAAAGGTTAGTTAAGAGGATTCATTGGAATGTTATTTGAAACTAACGATTATTGGATTGAATTGATTACTTAGTGGACTTGAAGTGAGTGACAGTGAAGTGGATTTGATTGATGAGCGTACTAAGAGTAAGTTTCAATCAATAGGTGTGGTGGAATTACATGAGCATTTAATAATAAAATAAAATTCATTATTATTTACATGTGCAAGGTTGAAATTAATAAATAAAATAAATGACTTTATCTATTTTGGATAATGTTTGAGAAATAAATTAACTAACTAAACATAATTATTTAATTTAAGAAATGATAAATGAGTAATTAGTTAAATAATAATACATTATTTAATTAAACTTTTGAATAGAAAAATAATTAGTAAATTAATTAAATAAAATTAATTATTTAAGTAATATAGATGACTAGTGGTGAAATAGATAATTTAATTAAATAATAAAATTATTTAATTAATGTGGAATTAAGAGGAAATTTGAAATGAAAAATAATTAAATGATTATAAAATTATTTAATTAAATATCGAAGACGTATTAGTTAGGTCACATGATGGAAAATGATTCGTTTTGGATAAAATACATTAGTCAAAATTAAGTGTCTACATTTTTTCACTCTTTGAGATAATACATTTTTGTAGCGTTGTTTCAAAGAAAGTGATGACAATGCCCTAGTTGCCCTGGTGAATGAAAATGGAGGTGGGATGCTCCCTTAGGAGTGTGGTGGAGAAAATTATTAAAAATAATATTTTTTTAGACAAAATCATGAAAATTGATGAATTAAATGGAAATTAGTGGAATATGATAAAATTAGTAAAATGAAATGAAATTATTTGTTTGGGGGTAGTGAAGGTAAAATAAATAGGTTAGGTAGATGGAGGTAAAATGAAAATGTAAAAAATAAGGTTGGGTGGGGGTATAAAAGGGGATTAGGGGAAAAATTAGTTTGTGAGATTGTTTTTATGAGAGTGATGACATGAACTCTAGAGGGTGATCATCATGTGGAGTGGGTGAAAAATTTTGAGTGGAGGGAAGGCATGCTAGCCAAGGTAGGGTTTCTAACTTTTCTTATCATTTGCATGATTTTTGTGCATTTTTGAATTAGGGTTTTAGGTAGGTTTTTGGAGCTAGGGTTTGGAAAATGTACCAAACCTAGAGGCATGTTTGGGGGATAAAATGGAACAAACACCAATGAACGGTTGCAATTGAGAAGGGGGGCATAATTTTTTTCTCTAAGACACAATTATAGCAATGCCGAAGCCATTTATTTGGGAGCATGGTACAAATATGCCATGTATGTGGCACATATATGCATAAGTTGTGGCACATATGTTTAAATGTAGGGCACATTTTCTATGAAGCATGGTTTAATGTATTTATAGGAGGATTAAATGGTTAAGTGTTGGTGCAACTATTTGTATGCCAATGAATGATTGGTATATGAAGATGGTGCACTTTTTCTATCTTAGGTGTGTATGCAGATGGGATGGGAAAGAGGGCTAGATTAGGGTGAAATGGGAAATTCATATTTGTGTAATGTTAGGTGTAGTGGTGTATGTGTTGTGAAGGGTAGGTTGAATATGTAGGGTGATTAAGATAGAGGAAGATTAATTAGTGGTGGTGGGGTAGGTTTCATATGCATGGTAGGTTTTAGCATATGTTAAGCATGGCCCTTGTGGTAAGGGTTTAAGCTTGAGTGTATAAGTGGATGATGGATATGTTGTAATGGTGAAATGTGATAGGAAGGGATGGGGAATATATTAAAGTGATAGAAAATTATCATAAGAAAGTTGTCTTGTTGTGTGCAAGGTGGATGGGAGTCGATGTCTTGTGAGAGACATCTTGATGGTGTGAAGTTGAGATGGAATATTAGTGAGGATGAGCAAGATTTGTTGGGTACAATTGGCTTATTCTACATCACCTACATGTTAGAGATATGAGCACATAGGGTGATAATGACAATATTAGATGAGAGATGGTATAGCGATCAAAGATCCTTTTTATTATTGATGGAGGAGGTGATAATCACCCTCAAGAATGTGTGGAGGATTTTGTGGGTCTTGATCCACAAGGAGTGGGTAGTCTATGACATAGATGGTGGAGATTTTATGCTCAGTCGAGTGTTCATGATAGATGACCTTGGGATTGAGGAGTATGAGATTAGATTAAGCTATATGTAGGTGCACTTTGATATGTTACATGAGTTGCTAGTAGTGGTGATTAATAGTGTTTTAGTCTTTGACTAGAGGATTCATGGATTGCCTATTCGATAAGAGAGAGTGATTGAGTGGGTGATAGATGATGGTGTGATTTATACACGTTGATCATGTGTATTAGCTACCTTGTATCATCAGCTTCACCAAGTTGTATATAGATATGGGGAAAACATAGGATGTGGAGTGACACTCCTACACATATGGCATTGGAGAACATAGCGACCATGAAACCAGTAGTAGAGCAAGCATGAGTACCTAGATTAGCTTAAGTGTATAGTTGTGATTAGGCGGTGACATATCATAGGATGGGATATGTTCCCTATTGGTGATGAGTCATATATGACATGGTTAGCTTCAGATGGAGACCATGGAGATGATGTGTGGCTTGGTCAGATGATGGGGAGCATCTACCATATTGTTAGTAGAGGCATTACTTGATTGGGAGGATGACTCAAATCGTTAATTTATATTTTCTAGACAAGGTATGTAGATATTTTGGTGAGTAGCAGGATGTACTAGTCAGGGATGTGATATTTGTATGTAACTCTAAAGAGGTAGTGCACTGGGGACCGATGATTAGTGTAGATACCATGATTGGAGACTTTGAGGGGTTGGTACCAATGTGATGGGTTTTGTGACCAAATGTTGTGGATGTAGGGACTACGCTAGCATATGATATATGGTGCGTGATAAGATACCTACATGACTGACAGATCTGGTGGGTAGGGATGGTGAAGGACAATAGGAAGAGAGAGGGGAGGAGAGGAGGATGAGAGACAGGCAATTGCATCTTCAAGTTAGTCATAGGGATGATGGAGGAGGTGGTGATGATGGAGAATCAGGACCCAGTGCTCAGCCAGTAGTGGTGCTACCACCTATGGTACAACAGATAGAATTGTTACATTCAGTGTGAGAGCAAGCATTATAGTCTCACTAGTAGGATATGATACCATGGGTCACAATGAGGATGATCATTTTATAGCCTTGCAAGCTTAGGTACAAAGTTTACAAGCATAGTTGGCGAGTACATAAGAACATTTTGTGGGTGCACAAGGTTAGGTGCAAGAGTTATAAGAACAGGTGTAGGGATTGACGACAAAGAGAGATGTATTAGTTGTTCATTCTTAGTGAGTAGAGTAGTTATTCTTGAGGATCTAAGATATTTCAAGGGTCTTGTTATAGTGATGGTTTCAAATATTGGATGGTATGCACAAGAGGCTATGTAATATAGTTGTCTATATGAGGGAGTAGTACCACCAGATCAATGAGCTCCCAGTTACACACATAATATATCAAAAAGATCTAGATCACATAGATTAGTGAGTGAGGGGGTGATGGGGCCACCACTCCTAGATCATTACCAGGGTAGAGTGGACAACAAAGAGGGAGAGAATCATAGGATCTAAGACCATCAAGGTAGCGATATCACGATCCTACCTATTCTGATGGAGGGATCTCTTTATAGATTTGATAATTTAGATGATGCACTGAATTTGTACACATGATTTTGGCATGCAAGCATGATGTATTGTATATTTATATCTGATGATTCCTTGGGAAGGCTTTGTACAGTGAAGTATCATGGAACATTATTTTTTGATATATATATGTGATGAGATATGATGATATGATCCTATTTTATTTATGTGATGTTGTTATGACTTATAATTGATTGCGATGATGTGATGATTATTATATATGATGATGGATATTTCTATGAGATGAATTGTATGGTTCCTAACATGTGTGTATGAGGATGTATGGATTATATGGATGTACTATGCTTTATTAATTATTGTGTCATGATACATGCATGGATGAAAGTTATTATATTAGAATATCAATGAGAAAATGATGATTGTTGATCGGTGTCACTTATTACTATATATGATGAATAGAATGAAGTAGATAGAAATTAGATGAAGTAGATAGAAATAGATTGATGTATATGTGATATGAAAAAAATTATTGATATTGTGCTTTCTATTTTGTGTTGTTTTTATCATCATAGAGTGTTTTATTATGTGGAAAGTAGATGTATGCACACCAAGGAACAATAATCCATGGCATCATTTGTATCCTTTTGCCTAAATTTTTAAGATCCTTTGCTTGAATGAATACACAACAAACAAGGATTGTTCTTCAATGTACTAGACATGGTGGAACCTTGTTTAAATTTGCAAGGGAACATAGCTTCACAACATGATAAGGTCCTAATGTATAAATAGGACTGATGACCTTATATACATAGGGAAATTTGTTAATTCTCGAATCTAGTTCAATACACACAAGGTTCATACTTGTCATAACCATGCTTAAAAACATTCCACAAACACAACAAACAAAAGTAATGGTATTTACCTATTCTTTCTCCTCTAATTATTTTGAGATATCCTCGAGGAATATTGGAATAGGATAGTAAGATAAATCAAGTAATAAAAATACTCAAGGACCAAACAAATCAACAACTATCAGATTTTTTTGTTAGAAAATATTTTCTCAATAGTGAATAATGTTCATTGTAGGAAAGATGTATTTGTTAGGACATGATTTGTTGGATAATATGTTTAAAGTGGATTTGAATAATATGTTTAAAGTGGATTTGAAAATTGATCAGTAGGTCTTAGTTTAGCAAGAGTATCTTACTTCTGATTGTTTCTTGAATGCTCAATGTGTTTAGATGTTGCATAGTTTGTGTTTATGTCAAGATTTTTCCTAGGCAATGGATAATTTATTGGTGTTATGGTGAGTGAGTGGCATGCGAATTTATTATGAAATTTAATGAATGGGTGTGTTTATTATAGATTGTATGGAGTGATGCTATGGAATATATGAAATAATTTTCCTCTAAAACTGACTTCAAAGATCCAATTTGAACACTAGG
>CM021109.1:306625092-306664929 GCA_007115665.2 Sequoiadendron giganteum
GATGAGAAAAATTAAAAATTGAATTTAAAGGAAAACCACAACTGTCATAGTGAGAAAAAAGTTAACCAAGCACCCTACCCAGAGTGTTTGAAAATAGAAAAAATTGCTCCTAATAGCTCCCAATTGAATTATATGAATGTGGTAGATTCTCAACTTCTCCATGAATTGAAAAAGATTAATATTGAGATACCATTGTTATAGGCTATTAAAGATATACCATAAATAAATTAGTTGGTTAAGTCTCTCTACATAAAAACTGCAGGTAGGAAGAATAAATTACTTCCTACCATTCAAATAGGGACCAAACTCACTGATGTATTGTCTGGAAGGTTACTTCCTCAAAAATATAATGATCTTGGTAGTCCTGTGATAACTTTGAGTATAGGATAACCAACATGCTAATTGATCTAGGGGCAACTATCAATGTTATCACCTTAGATATTGTTGAAATGTTGGGTATGACAAGAATTCAGCCCACAACAACTATTTTACAGTTGGTAGATCAATCTACTACTAAACCTGAAGGTGTCCTTGAAGATATCATGGTTACCATTGACACGTGGGATTATCCAATTGAATTTTTAGTCCTTAAAGCTAGAAATAAATATTTTGGATATCTAATTATCTTAGGTAGACCATGGTTGCCCACTGCAGCAACATTGATAGATTGTAGATCAGGTAGCATGATCATTTCTAACGGACAAAAATAGAAAGAGTTGTCACTTTATCCTCCTACTAAGCCATCAGTTCAATCTAATACTCAACCTTGGATGATGAGGATATGGATTCTAAAGGGGATAGTATTATGGAATCAACAATGGTTACTTTAATGGAACATGTAGAGGAATGTGAAGGACAAGGAATTAATCTTGAAAAGATTGAACAAGTCAAAGAAAAGAGGGACTATCATAGAATATTGCATCAACAAAATTCACATCCATGCCATTTGAATACACTTTTAGGGGATCCCATTTATTCTAATAATGAAACCAAGGAAATCATGGTAGCAGGAGATTAACCTCTCTTCATTAATTCATCCTTGTCCTCCTCACAGGAAGAGAAATTAAAGCAAACTTTAGAAAATCACACTAAATAATTTGCATGGGAATACAAGGACATGAGAGGAATCCACCCTTCTATTTGTACACCCCATATTTACATAGAATATGTGAAGCCAGTAAGATAGGGTCAAAGAAGGATCAATCCTATTCTAAGAGACCTTGTCAAGCAAGAAATAGAAAAACTACTAAAAGTAGGATTCATTTATCCAATATTTGATATTCAATGGGTTTCTCCATTGGTTATTGTTCCAAATAAAAATGGTAAGTGGTGAGTATGTGTTGATTATAGAGAATTAAACAAAGCCACTAAAAAGGATCATTTTCCTTTGCCATTCATTGATTAGGTACTTGATAACCTTGTTGCTAGTAGTTATTTTTCTTTTCTGGATGGTTTGAGTGGATACAATCAGATCCAAGTGGCTCCTGAAGACCAAGATAAGACTACTTTCACATGTCCTTGGTGTACACATGCTTATACAATTTTACCATTCAGGCTATGCAATGCACCAACCACTTTTTAGAGAGATTTTTTAGCTATCTTTGTAGATCTAACTACCTCATGTGTGGAAGTGTATATGGATGATTTCACATCCATTCACAAAAATTTGAAGAATCATTTGAAAGCTTAAACAAGGTTTTGCAAAGGTGTAAATACCATAGGTTATCTTTAAATCATGAAAAGTGTTCCCTTATGATGACAAAAGGAATCATTCTTGGACACCATATTTCCAAACAGGGAATTAAAGTTGACCCCAAGAAAGTTGAAATCATTCAAAAGATAGAAATCCCTAAAAATCAAACTAGTGTTCATAGTTTTCTTGGGCATGCTGGGTATTACAGAAGATTTATAGAGGAGTTTAGTAAAATTATTGAGCCTTTGTTTACATTGCTCAAGAAAGATGCAAAATTCTTATGGACAAGTGATTGTTAACAATATTTTGAAAAACTTAAACAGACCTTAACCACTTCTCCAATCATTAAAGGACCTGTTTGGGGAGTTCCATTCCATATCCATACTAATTCTTCTAACTTTTCTATTGGTGAAATTTTGGGACAAAAAGATGAAAATGAATCAATGCACACTATATATTATGTTAGCAAAAATCTAAATTCTACAGAAAGAAACTATACAACCACTGAAAAAGATTTTTTGGTTGTGATATATGCAATTAATAAGTTCACACATTATATTACAAGTTACAAAATATTGATCCAAATAGACCATGATGCGATTAGATATCTGATGAACAAGGTTGTGGTGGGTGGACGGATCATAATATGGTTATTTTTATTGTAGTAATTTGATGTAACTAGAATAGATAAGCCTAGAAAAGATAATGTTGTTGATTTCCTTTCAAGAATTGTTTTGCAGGGTGATCAGGAGCTAGTTGATGATACATTCCCAGATGAACATTTGTTTGCAATATCAATACATCCCCCATGGTTTGTTGATCTTGAAAATTATCTTGTAATAGGGAAGTGTCCTAATCATTTCAATCCTAGGAAAAAAAATATTAATTCGTGAAAGTTATATATTTCAATGGATTAATGGGCTATTATTTAAGATGTGTCTTGATCATGTTCTTTGTAGGTGTGTTGTTGAGATAGATGTTTATGAAATTGTACATGCCTGTCATCATGAGCTAGAAGGAGGACATTATTCGGTGATCAAGACTGTTCATAAGATTTTAGGAGTTGGTTATTTCTAGCTGACTATGACAAAGGATGTTTCATTCTTTGTTAAACATTGTGATGAGTGCCAGTGCATGGGAAGACCTACACCAACAATGTATATTCCATTACAACCTCAAATAGCTCTAGAACCATTCAAAAAATGGGGAATTGATTTTGTTGGACCTATTGATCCACCTTTCAAAGGGCAACATTATATTTTGGTTTGTACAAACTATGTCACAAAGTGGGCCAAAGTAAAAGCTTTACCAGTAGCAAGAGAAGATAAAGTGGCTGATTTTCTATACAAACATATTCTTCAAAGATTCAGTGCACCAAGGGAGATAGTTTTTGATGAAGGACTGCATTTTGTGTCTACAATGATAGAATATTTTATGTAAAGATATGAGATGGCACACAAGAGGTCTAGCCCATATCATCCACAAGCGAATGGGCAAGTAGAAGTTACCAACCAGGAATTGGAAAACATTTTGAAAAAGACTATTTCATTAAGGAAAATAGATTAGGTAGAGAAGTTAGATGAAGCAGTATGAGCTCATAATACAACCTGGAAGACTACCATAGGGTTCTCTCCATATGAACTAGTGTATGGGAAAACTCCAATCATGCCAATCGAGTTTGAGTTGTAGACATTGAATACAACATTAAATGTTGGCATTGACTTGTTAGAAGCATAAAAGAGTAGAGTTTTACAACTGAACCGGTTAGATGAGATGAGAATGGAAGCTCTTCAACAAACAAAGATGATTCAAAAACAGAGGAAAGAGTGGCATGCCAAGCATATTGTAACCAAAAAATTCAAAAAGGGAGATTGGGAACTATTGTTTGATTCTAGATTTCATGAGTTTAAAGGAAATTTCCATACAAGATGGTTGGGACGATGTGAAATTGACCAAGTCTTTGAAAATGGAGTAGTTCAATTGGTAAAAATTGATGGAGAAAGAAGATTTATGCTAGTTAATAGTCATACACTAAAGATATACCATCAACCTGCATTTAGAGAGGAATTCTTATCAAATCTGCAACACAAAATTGAACATTTTCTGATGGAAGATATTTATTCCATGGGAGAATGTGCTCTTGCGTAACCTTTTGAAGAAGGGCATGAACAAAAGGTAGATTGAAAACCAAAAAATGGTGGTTTACCTTCTGAATAAAGGGGATAAATTGAATACCAACAATGGTGGTTTATCTCTCAAAAAAAATTAAAAAAAAATAAAAAAAATGAAGGAATGGCTAAAAACCAGAAATGGCGG
This sequence comes from Sequoiadendron giganteum, assembly GCA_007115665.2. Classification (NCBI taxonomy): domain Eukaryota; kingdom Viridiplantae; phylum Streptophyta; class Pinopsida; order Cupressales; family Cupressaceae; genus Sequoiadendron; species Sequoiadendron giganteum. Next base: position 306,629,102 of record CM021109.1, read on the forward strand.
TCTTCCTGGATCAACTTCAGTTTTCTCCTGATGGCTCCTGATGGCTCCTGATGATATCTAAATTTTTCAGCAATAACCTTCTTGTTAATTTTGAGCTTGTTTTAACTGACTCGTTGGAATTAATGCCAACCGAGTTAATTAACATGCTCAAATTAACTTTGGCATTAAATGAAAGGTATGCATTTATTGTATGTATCATTTTTGAATATTATTTTTTGATTTAGTATTTATTATTTTAAATAAAGTAAATTCTTAGCATAGAAATCTCCATAAAAATATCTATTAATTTTGTAATAAATAAGTGTAATCATTTCAAATCTAGTAGAGAAATTGAGAAGTGATTTTGAAAAGACTTATGTAGTAATTTCAAGTGCTAATGGGATATCTCACATCAGCATCAATAAATTTCCCGATGTTAGTTATGCAGCCAACTTTGCAAATCATAAATGTAAAGTAAAAGGTGGTGGCGTGCGAATCATCCAAAGGAATAAAGGGAATTAATAATGGCATGTGTTGATTGACATGTGTTTTTTGAAATTTGTTGCAGATGGAAAGAAGCACTCATTCTAAGTATTTCTTAATTAAGCTTTCCATTTTTCTCTGTCAAAGTTGCATAGGTAAACAAGATGGGGCATAAGAAAAATTCTAATCCTGATAATTATTATTCTGGACCTAGAAATGGAGAGGTTTTTGAGAGAAGCAAGATGGCTGGATTTTATCATGAATTATGGAGGATTTCAACAAGAATTAGTTGAGGAGTTTGTAAGGAATTTCCATGTGAATGTCACAAGGGTTAGAGATGAGATAATTGAAATTACTCATGAAATCATAAGTGAAATATTAGGTATTCCTGCTGAAGGGAAGCTGGTTAACAAAGGCCATGCAAAATTTGAAAAGTTGGATTTGACATTTCATTAAGAACCTGGAAAGAAGCCTGAGATTCCTCTGCACAAAGGAGATCAATGGGGAATTTCCCATAATAGCTTGGATGAGCCTTGGAGAACTATTGTCACGTGGTTAATGAAGTTCTTCACTTGTGAGGGATAATACGACATAGTATTAGTGTTAGGAATACAAATGTTAATACATTTGAGGTATGGGAACAAAAAGCCCTTTGCCAAAATCAATTTACCAACATTTCTCTTTTCAAAAATTTCCTCAATTATATCTCGAGTAAAATCTAGGGGTGATTTGTCAATAAGATATCATGGTTTAATTCATTTGATAATTAAACACCATTTCTTGAAGAAAGAGTTTGGTAAACAAGGGTGGCTTGAGTTTTTGTTTGCACCTATTGAAAAACAAAAAGGAAAACCCAGAAAGGGGCCTACAACAAAAAGGGAAAAATTAGAAAAGGGAGAATCTTATAAGAAAGAACAAAAAAAGGACAAGAGAAAACTACAAAAATCCACTAGGGTAGCTGGTAGTGCTTCCAAAAAGAGAAAGAAAGAGTCGGTTGAGGAAAAACCTAGCACTGGTGAAACTATTGTGTTAACTCCTAAGGAAATCCCTATCTCTGAAACCCATCTAAAGACCTTTGAAGTCCATGAAGAAGTTCAAACACTAATGCAGTCCCCTGAAAAAAATCACAACCCTCATGAAGCCCCAATTTTGTCTCTTGAAAGAACACCTATGAGAGAGTCTCATGACTCTGCTGAAAAGTATGACACACAGTCTGAAGAAAGGGAAACCTCAGAAGAATTTGAGGATGAGGAGGTTGAATGATCCTCTTCACCTTCCTTTATTGTTGGGAGAAGAAAAGGAAAAGAGCCAATAATCAAACCAAAGAATTGATGAGTGCTCAAGAATGTTGTTTTAATTGATCTTTTTATAAACTCAAAAGACTTCATTATATTATTAATTAACTATTATGGAGTTAGAATATATGTTTAATGTTTTCTTGTTTCATATTATACTTGACTAATTGAAGGATATATTAGATGTGGTATTTTGCATGAAATGTGCTTCTTTTGGTAATGTTAATAAGGAAATGATTGTGCACAATGAAATATCTATTGTCATGGTTGCAACCTATTCTTAAGGATTTCATGCAAAAACTTAATTGTTTACTGTTGAGATGGATTTGTTAAACTTTCCATTTAACATCTTGGTGTCAATCATGCTCTTGAAAGCTCTTCGCAGATCCTGATTTGCTATAATTCCAAATTGGCTCTCTTCACCGATTTGGGAACTGCTGCTCTAGCCGTGATTTGTGAGATTCTCTTGAATAATTCCAGTTAGACTTTCATTTAGTTTTGCACTCTTTAACTTGGTGGCTAGCACAATAATTTTGAATTAAAAAATAAGGGATACTATTATAAATATCTTTCCATAGGTTTAATTTGAGTGAGTCGATCTTTTTCTGAAAATTGAACTTTTGGTACTCTGTACTTTTGTTTTACTCACCAATTTTGGCCAATTTGAATGAAAATAAGAATTTGATATGAATCACTATGTTTGAGGTCCCACCAGAGGAAGAGAAGGGCCCTCTCAACTAAAGAAGGTGACCCTGTTTCATTGTTATTTGATTCAATTAATTCTATTTTGTTGTAATTGGTTTGAAGTTAGCACTTTAATCCTATTAATCAATATTTAGCAATTGTATTTACTTAGATTAAATTGTTCTGATTCAAATTAGTCAAGACATTTTACTGTAGATCAAAGTTAGACCAAAATTCCATCATTTACTATAGGTTTCATTAAGTATTCATTTTCAGATGCACATAGCTATAGTAAAATTGGTAACAATGGCTGATGTAAGGATTGAACTTAAGCTAAATTGGAATATGTTCTTGGGAGTTAGTATTATTGATTTCTAGATTTAAGGTTTAATTCTGTACAAAATAGATAGATTCACTATTTTATAGATTAAAATTTATTACCTTCAAACATAATTAGATTTCTTTTTAGCAACTTTAAATTTTTCATTTTAGACTTAGAGTTAAACTGTCTTATTTCCTAGATCTCCTAATGAACCGATTGCAGTTAATTAAGGTAACATCTAAGTTGGGTCATTAGGACTAGAATAGGTTTAAATAAGAATTAGTTAACCAATAAGATAGAATCATCCTTAGAAATTAGTTGCTATGTTCTGCTCCCAAAGAGATCCTGAGAGCTCCTAAAGGCTCCTGAAGGAGTCTGACTGAAATCAAAGTCACTATTTATAGTGAAAACCCCCCAATTTTTAGAGTCTTCCTTATCATATATTGCTCTGAGACACACCCAGTTTGATAAATAAAAAATTAAATGATGCGAGTTGTGACATCAACAACCTCACCCATCATTTTTGGTGTCATTGTCGAGGTACATTAAATATCTGGCTGTTAATTATGAAGCCTTAGTTTTGATAAGGGAGATAGTTTAGTTTGTGGATGAGATGAGCTAGAGACCATCTAGGAAGGTTTCTTCCATGGAATATTGATTTTGATCAAGAGCAACAAATTTTGCAACATCAAATTGAGAATCAAGAAGAAACTCCAGAACAAAATCAAGAAGAAGAAATGGGTGACCAAGAAGGAAATGATCCCCCACCAAATAGGACCTTTCCCTATCCCATTAATCTAAACAGAGTATGTGATGAACCCCCTATGAAGAATATTTCACCTTCAATTTCACCTACTTTTAGGGGAAAGACTTCTGAGGATCCTGACCAATTCCTCTTTGAATTTAAGGTTTTGTGCCAGACCTATGATTATATAGCTGATAACTAGAAGCTGAAATTATTTTCTTCTACCTTAAAAGAGCCAACCTTATGATGGTTCATGAGTTTAGGTGCAGATACAATCTCAACTTGGCACAAGATGGAAACTGAGTTCTTGGATAAATACCAAGACAACTGTCGAGTGAGGGATAGGAAGGAGGAATTGTTCCAAATGAGATAGATGGAAGATGCAATTCTAGAGGATTATGCTAATAAATTTCAGTTTGTGCACAAAAGATGTGGTAATGGGTTAGATAATGAAATTATTAAATTAATTTTCCTAAAAGGAATTGATGATGACTCTAGGGAGGCCTTGAATCTTATGGGAAAATGAGACATCAATAAGATTACTTTTGAAGCTATTGTTGAAATATGTAGAAACTACTCTAGGACTAGAATAGGCTCTAGATGTTCCTAAAGAAACAAAGCTCATGCCACTGATGTATCTCGGGTAATGGAAAAAATTGTTAATTTGAAGACTAATTTTCTTCTTCATCTAAATATGAAAGGAGATAAAAATACCACTGAACCTTTATCCATTTATTGTTCCAAATGTAGATGGAAGCATATTTTAAGAGAGTGTCCATTGAATCAAGTAGACATTTGTGAGATCTATGAGAAACATCATTCAATAAGTTATTGTAGCCTTCTATCTGAGATTAAGAATCATCTAAAGAAACCACCAGTGGTGGAGGAGGAACTTAACAATGTTGGGAAAAGATCTCAGAATACTAGATATAATCAAGGGCAATATGGTCCTAGACCTAATTGGAATTAGAACCCTTGGTATAATGCAAACCAATGGAATCCTCCCTTTCCACCTCAACAACCACCTAAATTTAAGGGTCAACCTAAATGGATGAATCCCCAGTGGCAAACAAATCAATTGTAATGGCAATTGAATCAGCCACAATGGCAACAAAACCAAACACAATTTCAGCCATGGCAGAATTAGGGTCCAAGGCATCCATGAGGACAGTCACCACAATTAACATAGGGTTATAATCCTACTCATGAACATGTAAACCATCCTCAAATTCCAGCACAACCTGTTCCAAATCTGAAAAACAATTGCTTTGATACTAATCCACCTACTTTGGATGTCATTAATGCTAATGATATTCAAGTGAGAAGCTGAAATGTGCCATCTGTACCAGTCACTAAAGATCAAGAGGGTGAGAAAAATAGAACTCTGAGAATGAGCAAGAAGTTAATTAGGCACCATACCCAGAGCGCCTAAAAACAAAACAAACTGCTCCTAACAACTTCCAACCCTACTATATGAATATTTTTGATTCTCAACTTCTCCATGAGTTAAAGAAGATCAAAATTGAGATACCATTATTACAGGATATAAAAGATATACCAGAAATAAATCAGTTAGTTAAGTCCCTCTATATGAAAAATCCTAGTAGGAAGAAGAAATTACCTCCTACCATTCAAATAGGGACCAAAATAATTGATGTATTGTCAGAAAAATTACTTCCTCAGAAATATAATGATCCTGGTAGTCTTGTAATTGTTAGAGTAATAAGTTATTACGCTTAATTAATTACATCATACTGGTTAATTAATTAAGTCACTTATTCCTCTAGTTGCTTAAGCTAAACTTAGGCACATTAATAATTGATTAATTATTAAGTGTGCACACTAGGGTTTCATTTAGGGTTTCCCTTTTAGGGTTTCTTGATCTCCTTCATAAGGATTGATCTCTTTGTAATACGAGATTCTGATAATGCATTTTACACTTTGAGGTTTGCAGAACATCTTGTTGGTTTTGCATGTCTTTTGCATGTGACAGGTATCCATTTGCATGCAGGTGATCTTGGTATCCATTTGCATGCAGGTGATCTTGGATTCTAACAGTAATAACTTTGAGTATAGGAGGAACTGAGATCACCAATGTCCTAATTGATCTAGGAGCAACTATCAATGCTATCACCTCAGATACTGTTGAAATGCTAGGTATGACAAAGATTCAACCCACCACAACTATTTTATAGTTAGCTGATTAATCTACTACTAAACTTGAGGGAGTTTTAGAGGATGTCATGGTTACCATTGACACTTGGGATTATCCAGTGGAATTTTTGGTCCTTAAATCTAAAAAGAAAGATTTTGGATACCTAATCATCTTAGGTAGACAATGGTTAGCAACAATTGAAACATTGATGGATTGTAGATCAGGTAGTATGATCATTTCTAATGGAGAAAAATAGAAAGAATTATCACTATATCCTCCTGCTCATCCATCAATTGAATCTAATACTCAACCTTGGGTTGATGAAGATATGGATTTTGAAGGGGATGGTATTGTGGAATTAGAAATGGTTACTTTAATGGAACATGTAGAGGAATGTGAAGGACAAATTCTTAAACCTGAAAAGATTGAACAAGTTAAAGAGAAGAGGGACTGTCATGGAATCTTGCATCAGCAAGGTTCCCATCCTTTTCCTTTGAATACACTTGTAGGGGATCCACTTGATACAAAGAATGAAACCAAGGAGATCACTGTAGCAGGAGATAAACCTCTTTTCATTAGTTCATATTTGTCCTCTTCACAGGAAGAGAAATTAAAACAAACTTTAGAAAATCACACTGAAGCATTTGTATGTGAATACAAGGACATGAGGGGAATCCATCCTTCTATTTGCACACACCATATTTACACATAATATATTAAGCATGTGAGACAGGGTCAGAGGAGGATCAATCCTATTTTAAGAGACCTTGTCAAGAAAGAGATAGAAAAGGTGTTAAAGGAAGGATTCATCTATCCAATATCTGATAGTCAATTGGTTTCCCCATTGGTTATTGTTCCAAAGAAAAATGGTAAGTGGCAGGGGTGTATTGATTACATAGAATTAAATAAAGTGACTAAGAAGGATCATTTTCCTTTACCATTCATTGATCAGGTACTTGATAATCTTGTTGGAACTAGTTATTTGTCCTTCTTGGATGGTTTTAGTGGATACAACCAGATCCACATAGCTCCTAAAGATCAGGATAAGACTACTTTTGGATGCCCTTGGGGTACATATGCCTACACAGTTTTACCATTCGAGCTATGTAATGCACCAACTACATTTTAGAGAGTTGTTTTACCTATCTTTGCTGATTTTACAACCTCATGTGTAGAAGTGTATATGGATGATTTGACAGTCCATGCACAAATATTTGAGGAATCTCTTGAAATTTTAAACAAAGTTTTGCAAAGGTGTAAAGACCATAGTTTATCTTTAAACCATGAAAAGTGTTAGTTGATGATGAAAAAAGGAATTGTACTTGGACACCATATCTCAAAACAGGGGATTCAAGTTGAACCTAAGAAAGTTGAAATCATACAAAAGATAGAAATCCCAATAAATCAAACAGGAGTTCCTAGTTTTCTTGGGCATGCTGGGTATTATAGAAGATTCATAGAAGGGTTTAGTAGGATTGTTGAACCTTTGTTTACACTACTCATGAAAGATGCATAATTCCTATGGACAGATGATTGTCAATAATCTTTTGAGAAACTTAAACAAACCTTAACCACTTGTCCAATCATTAAAGGACCTATATGGGGAGTTCCATTTCATATCCATTCTGATGCTTCTAATTTTGCAATTGGTGCAGTTTTAGGACAAAAAGATGATAATGATGCAATGCATGCAATCTATTATGTGAGCAAAAAATTAAATCCTGCAAAAAGAAACTATACAACCACTGAAAACAAATTTTTGGCTGTGATATGTGTAATTAACAAGTTTAGAAATTATATTATAGGTTATCAAATATTCATCCATACAAATCATGCTTCTATAAGATATCTCATGAAAAAGGTTGTGGTGGGTAGATGGATCATAAGATGGTTGTTGTTGTTATAGGAATTTGATGTAACTATAATAGATAAACTGGGCAAGGATAATGTAGTTGTTGATTTCCTGTCAAGAATTGTTTTGTAGGGCGATCAGGAGCCGGTTGATGATACATTCCCAGATGAATATTTACTTGCAATATCAATACATCCTCCATGGTTTTCTAACCTTGAAAGTTACCTCGTAATAGGGAAGTGCACCAATCATCTCAGTTTTAAGTAGAAAAGAGGTTAATTCATGAAAGTTCTAGATTTTAGTGGATTAATGGTTTATTATTTAAGATGTGTCCTAACCATGTTCTTCGTAGGTGTGCTACTAAGATAGATGTCTATGATGTAGTACATGCATGCCATCATGAGCTAGAAGGAGGACATTACTCTGTGATCAATACTATTCATAAGCTCTTAGGAGCTAGTTATTTCTGGCCTAAAATGAAAAAGGATGTTTCATTCTTTGTCAAACATTGTGATGAATGTTAGTGCATGGGATGACCTACACCAACGATGGAGATGCCATTACAGCCTCAAATATCTCTTGAACCATTCGAAATGTGGGTAATTGATTTTGTGGGACCTGTTGGTCCACCTTCCAAGGGACAACACTATATTTTAGTTTTTATAGATTATGTCACAAAGTGGGTGGAGGTAAAAGCTTTACCTTTAGCAATAGAAGACAAGGTGGTTGATTTTCTATACAAGAATATTCTTCAAAGATTTGGTGCACCAAGGGAAATAGTTTTTGATCAAGGACCGCAGTTCATGTCTACAATGATGGAAGATTTCATGCAGAAGTATGAGATGACACATAGGAAGTCCAGTCCATACCATCCATAGGAAAATGGGAAATTGGAAGTCACCAACCGAGAGTTAAAAAATATTCTGACAAAAACTATTTCATTAAGGAAAATAGATTGGGCAGAGAAATTAAATGAAGTTGTCTGGGTGTATAATACAACCTGGAAGACTAATATTGGGTTTTCTCCATATGAATTAGTAAATGGGAAAACTCCAATCATGCCAATCGAGTTTGAATTACAGACATTGAGGAAAATATTGGATGTTGGCATTGATCTATCAAAAGAAGAGAAGAAGAGAGTGTTACAAATGAACCGGTTAGATGAGATGAGAATGGAAGCTCTCCAACTTACTAAAATAATTCAAAAACAAAGAAAAGAGTGGCATGGCAAACATATTGTAACCAAAAGATTCAAGAAGGGAGATTGGGCATTGTTGTTTGATTCCAGATTTCATGAATTTAAGGGAAAATTCCACACAAGGTGGCTGGGACCATACAAGATTGACCAGGTCTTTGAAAATGGAGTTGTGTAGCTAGCACCTATTGATGGTGAGAGAAGAGTGATACTGGTTAATGTCCATAGATTAAAAATATACCATAAACCTGAATCAAGAGAGGAGTTCTTATCAAAACTAGAACATAGAATTGAACATTTTTTGATGGAAGACATTTCTTCCATGAGGGAATGTGTTACTAAGTAACCTTTTGAAGAAAGGCTTGACTATAAGGTAGATTGAAAACCAACAAATGGTGGTTTACCTTCTGAATAAAGGGGATAAATTGAAAACCAGAAATGATGATTTATATATCTCTCTCTCTATATATATAGGAGAGAAAACAATGAAGGAATGGCTGAAAACTAGAAATGGCGGTCTTCTTGGATCAAATTTAGATTAGCTCCTAAGAGTTCCTGAAAGCTCCTAATGACTCCTAAAGATGTCTTAAGTTTTCAGTGATAACCTTCACGTTAATTTCAAGCTTTGTTTTAATTAATTTATTGGAATTAAATGCCAATTGAGTTAATTAACACACTCGAATTAACTTCATCATTTATTAAAAGGTACACATTTATTGTGCATATCATTTCCAAATATTATCTTTTCGATTTAGTCATTATGATTTGAAATAAAATAAATGTTAGCATAGAACTCTCAACCAAAAGAGTTATTAATTTTATAATAAATGATTTTAGCCATTTCGAATCTGGCAGGGGGATTAAGAAGTGATTTTGAAAGGACTACAGTAATAATGCTAAGTAAATGTGAGTTGTCCCACGTCCATCAACGAGAGTTAAATAATGAGGGTTATGGCTATGTCAAGGATACAAACAAAATTAGAAGAGGCAAGAAGAACAATAGAATTTATTGAAGAGAAATTTAGGAGAAAGGAAGAAGAGTTGCAAAATTTTGTGAGTAGAACAGAGCAACTAGAAAAATAAATTGCTGAGAAAGAACATACCCTACAAGGTCAATTAACTGAAACCAAAAGAGCCTTGTAGTAGGTTAATGCACAAGCATTAGCTAGGGCTAAAGAAATAGTAAGGTTTAGTGCAGAGGAAATAGGGAAACTGAGAGAAAAGCTACAACAAAAAGAAGACCAGCTGAGACAACAATCCCTTATATTGCAATCACAAGAAGATTCCACCTCATCTGCTCCAAGAAGATATCTTTCTCTAGCTACATTGAAATTTGAACATGAGAATAATCAGTTGAGGACTCAAAAATAATAGCTAGAAAAATAAAGAGATGAAATCAATGATAGACTTCAATAAATTGTAGAGTTGTCTTCAACAATGTTATCAATGAGAAAACCCTCAAGATAATATGCACTCTTTTTAAGAGAAAGATTCCTTCAGTGGAAGATAAATCAATTGATACTTAAAATAAAAAATGATTATGAGGATGATAGGGAGTTTCTAGAAGATTTCTTTAATAGTCATCCTACCATTCAGAATCAGATGTGAGTATTTTCAGCATGGTTTTTTACTTGGAAATTTTCCACAATATTTTCTCAATGTTTTTATAGGATAGCTCCAGATCAGGTCTTTTTTTTCATTACTACAAAACCATGTAGAGTGGGAGCATAAAGAAAATCAATATAAAGAAGCACAAATGAAACTGGGATTGCTTATGAGGAATGCGACCCCTTGGTCTAGACCTTTCAGAGCTCAATTCAAATTCTTTGCCATGTTAGAAAATGTAGCTCCTGCTTACAAAATAAATTTGAATGAGAGCATCCAAGTATTTAAGAGGGTTCAAGATCATCTCCCATAGAGAGCTCTAAGTGCAGCAAGGGACAAATTCATGAGTATTCCACCACATCTGAGAAGAAGAGAGCTTGTTTCACCAAGAAACATCACTTGGAGTTTGACCAGAATAAGGATTGTGATTGATATCATTGAAGAGAAATAGATAAAATAGATAGGAATGAGGTTCATGCCTCCTCTTATCATAATGCCAGCACCAACATTTGATGCACCACCATAGTTTATTGGGGAAATTCTAAGGAAATGGATGGCAGTAGTTGAAAAGATGAATGGTTATGCTCATCAAAGAATATTCTTAGAGTATGTATTGCAGGATGGTGATCTGGAAGATATAATTGCTTGGTTGATGGCTAAGAATAGAGATTTACCAGACCCTCAACCACGAGGACATGGTTTACATCGAACCAAAGAATTGATGAGTGCTCAAGAATGTTGTTTTAATTGATCTTTTTATAAACTCAAAATACTTCATTATATTATTAATCAACTATTATGGTAGTAGAATATATGTTTAATGTTTTCTTATTTCATATTATACTTGACTAATTTAAGGATATATTAGATGTGGTATTTTGCATTAAATGTGCTTTTTTTGGTAATGTTAATAAGGAAATGATTTTTGCAAAATGAAATATATGTTGTCATGGTTGCAATCTATTCTTGAGGATTTCGTGCAGGTACTTAATTGTTTACTGTTGAGATGGATCTGTTAAAATTTTCATTTAACATCTTGGCATCAATCAAGCTCTTGAAAGCTCCTAATAGATCCTAATTTGCTATAATTCCAAATTGGCTCTCTTCGTTGATTTAGGAATTTTTGCTCCAGCCGTGATTTGTGAGATTCTCTTGAATACTTCTAGTTAGAATTTCATTTAGTTTTGCACTCTGTAACTTGGAGGCTAGCGCCATAATTTTGAATTAAAAAATAAGGGATATTCTTATAAATATTTGTCCTTAGGTTTAGTTTGAGTGAGTCGATCTTTTTCTGAAAATTGTAACTTTGGGTACTCTGTACTTTTGTTTTAATTTCCAATTTTGGCCAATTGGAATTAAAATAAGAATTTGATCTGAATCACTGTGTTTGAGGTCCCACCAGAGGAAGAGAAGGGCCCACTCAACCGAAGGAGGTGACCCTGTTTCATTGTTATTTGATTCAGTTAATTCTATTTTGTTGTAATTGGTTTGAACTTAGCACTTTAATTCCTGTTAATCGATGTTCAACAATTGTATTTACTTAGATTAATTTTTTCTGATTCAAATTAGTTAAGACATTTTACTATAGATCAAATTTAGACCAGAATTCCATCATTTACTGTAGGTTTCATTAAGTATTCATTTTCAGATGCACATAGCTATAGTAAAATTGGTAACAATGACTAATGTAAGGCTTGAACTGAAGCTAAATTGGAATATGTTCTTGGGAGTTAGTATCATTTCTTTCTAGATTTAATGTTTAATTCTCTACAACATAGATAGATTCACCATTTTATAGATTAAAATTCATTACTTGCAAGTGTAATTAGATTTATTTTTAGCAACTTTAAATTCTACATTTTAGACTTAGAGTTAAATTGTCTTATTTCGTAGATCTCCCAATGAACCAATTGCAGTTAATTAAGATAACATCTAAGCTTAGTCATTAGGACTAGAATAGGTTTAAATAAGCATTAGTTAACCAATAAGTTAGAATCATCCTTAGAAATTAGTTTCTATGTTCTACTCTCGAAGAGCTCCTAAAGGCTCCTCAAGGAGACTGACCGAAATCAAAGTCACTGTTTACAGTGCAAAACCCCCCAATTTTTGGAGTCCTCCTTATCATATATTTCTCTGAGACACACTCGGTTCGATAAATGAAAAATTAAATGATGCGAGTTGTGACATCAATGACCTCACCCATCAAGAAGTCTCCACAAATGCAAGAAGAAGAAGAATTAGAGGAAGAGGATGAGATAGCAAAGGCTATGGCAGTATCAAGAATACAATCGAAACTGGATGAAGAAAGAAGGAGAATATAATTTCTTGAGGAAAAATTGAAAAGAAAAGAAGAAGAACTGTAGAACTCTGTGAATAAAATAGAGCTGAAAAATAAAGTTCTCTACAAGGGTAGTTTAGTGAAAAAGAAAGGACCTTACACTAGGTTAATGCACAAGCATTAGCCCAAGCAAAAGAAACAACAAGATTCAATGTTGCGGAAATAGGAAGATTGAAGAAAAAGTTACAATAAAAGGAAGAGAAGTTGAGACAACAATCGAATATGTTACATTATCATGATGCTTCAACCTCATCTGCTCCAAGCAGATACCTCTCTTTAACTACATTAAAGCTTAAAAATGAGAATAATCAACTAAGGAGTCAAAACCAACAATTGGAAAAGGAGAGAGATGAAATGAATGATAGATTTCATAAAGTGGTGGAATTATCATTTGCAATTTTATCAATGAGGAAACCTTCAGGTTCATATGCACTCTTCTTGAGAGAAAGATTCCTCCAGTGGAAAATTAACTAGCTCGTACTCAAACGGAAAACTAATTATAATGATGACAAATAATTTCTTAAGGATTTCTTCAATAGTCATCCTACTGTTCAAAATCAAATGTGTGATTATTTCTAGCATAGATTTCTCCTTGGTGATTTCCCACAATATTTTCTTAATGTCTTCGTAGGAGAGTTACAAATAAGGTCTTTTGTGTCATTATTGCAAAAACAAGTGGAATGGGAATGTAGAGCAACTCAGTATAAGGAGGAAAAAATTAAAATAGGACTACCTATGAGGGATGAGACCCCTTGGTCGAGACCTTTCTGATCCTAGTTAAGGTATTTTTCCATGTCAGAAAATGTAGCACCTACCTATAAAAGAAGTTTGTTTGAGATCATTCAAGTTTTTAAGAGAACTCAGAATCATCTTCCACATAGGGCTCTAAGTGCAGAAAGCAACAAGTTCAAAAGTATTCCACCACCAATAAGGAGGAGGGAGCCTATTTCACCAAGGAACGTCACTTGGAGTCTCACCAGGGTGAGAACTGTGATAGATGTTATTGGGGAACAACAAACCAACTAGATAGGAATGAGGTTCAGACCTCCTTTGATGATAATTCCAACACCAAGATTGGATGTATCACCACAATTCATAGGAGAAAATATGAGGGAATGGATGACAACAATTGAAAATATGAATGGTTATGCTCATTCCAGGAAATTCTTAGAGTATATGTTGCAGGATGTTGATCCGGCTGACTTAGTTGCTTGGTTAGTAAATAAGAAAAAGGATTTACTAGACCCTCAACCATGAGGACATGGTTGACATTAGGAGGGGGAGAAATGATGAGTGTCTGGAAATGCTACTTTAATTAATATTTCTATGAACTCAAAGACTCAATTATAATATTAATTAACTATTATGATGGTAGATTATATGTTTAAATGTTTTCTTGTTTTATCTTATACGTGACTAATTGGAAGATATATTAGAAGTGGTATTTTTCACTAAATGTGTTTCTTTTAGTGATGTTAATAATGAAATGACTATGCAATTGAAAATATATGTTGTCATATTTGCAATCTATTCTTGAGGATTTTGTGCAGATACTTAAATGCTTACTGTTGATATGGATCTGTTAAAATTTTTGTTTAACAACATGGCATTAATCACACTCTTGAAAGCTCCAGATGGATCTACTGATTTTCTCTAATTTCAGATTGGCTTCCTTTGCCGATTTAGAAACTGCTGCTCCAGCTGTGATAAAGCAAGATTCTCTTGGATATTTTTAGTTAGACTTTAGTTTAGTTTGACACTTTGTAATTTGGCGGCTAGAGCCATGAATTTGAATTCAAAATGAGAGATATTCTTATAAATATATGTCCTTAGGTTTAGTTTGAAGTTAGTCTATCTTTGTTGAATATTGTAATTTTTGGCACTATGTACTTTTGTTCTACTCACCTATTTTGGCCAATTGGAATGCAAATAAGAAGTTGATCTGAATCTTTGTGTAAGAGGTCCCACCAGAGGAAGAGCAGGGCCCACTCAACCAAAGGAGATGACTTTGTTTTACATTCTTTGATTCAGTTAAATTCTATTTGGTTTATATTGGTTTAAAGTTAAGCATTTTAATTTCTATTGATCAATGTTCAGTAACCGTGTTCACTTAGATTAGTTCACTATAATGCAAATTAGTTAGGACATTTTTCTATAGATCAAAGTTCATTCACTTATTGTAGACTCAATTACTATTTGTAGAAATTGGATTAAGTAATTATTTTCAAATGCATATAGCTATAGTGAGATTGATAATAATGACTTATGTGAGGATCAAACCAAGGGTTAGTTGGAATTTGTTCATGGGAATTAGTATTGTTGTTTTCAAGATTGATGTGTAATTTCTTGAAAAAGTAAATAGATTCATTGTTTTTTAGATTAATGTTTATTATCTGCAAGCGTAAATAGACTTCCTTTTTCAAGCAATTTCAATTCTTCATTTTAGACTTAGAGTTAACTTGAGTTATTTCATAGATCTTTCCTTGAACCAATTACAATCAAGCGAGGTAAAGTTTGTGTTAAAGTAAAGGTTTTAACTTAATTATGTTAATTAAGTTACCATTATTCCTCTCTTAAGATTTCACTTTAGTTTGCATATTGTGACATTTAATAATTATATTAATTATTAAATGTCTACCTATTAGGGTTACTTTTAGGGTTGCACAATCTCCTTTTATAAGGATTGATCATTGTATTTTATTCCCTCTCTGATTAATACATTTTTTAGCTTTTAGATCACCCTTGCTTTTTTGTCTCCATCTCTTCTTTCTGTGACAAGTTATTTGCATGCAGGTGATCTTCGAGGTATGTGAAGTTGGATTTCAAAACTTCTAGATGGTATCAGAGCTCTAGACTTACTGCTTCATGTTCATCTTTGGAAGGTTTTGGAGCTTTGAGGGTTTGGGGTTTTCTTTTTTGATCCAGGGCATCACCTATTTGATCAAAGCATTTTGAGCCCAAACAGACCTTGCCATTGAGTCTGCAATAGCCCAAAACCCCAAAAATGACTATTCATTCATCCATTTTGGACAAAATTGATCAGAGAGGCAAAACAAATTTGCTAGAGCCATACGACCTCCCCAACACGCTTCATGAGGCGAGAATGGCACGGAAATCGATTTTTTTTTAAAATGCGGTTTAAAAACCATGACCAGTTGAAAAGGCAGTGCTGCCAAGCGGCCACCACAATGCCGCTTGGTGGCCACCGCCACCCTCCTGTGCCACTCCGTCAGACTCCAACCCCCGCAAGCCTTCCACTCGTAGGCTGCGGTCACATCATCGACCAGTAGCCCGGAGACCTAGCCCCACCGGCCGCTTAAGACCCTGCTGGCAATCATATGAAGAATGAGGGGCCAAGTGCCCAACACCCAGTGGCTAGCCCCCTGGTTGTCAATGTGACAATAGGGCCAAAGACTCTATCCCTTGAGGGCTGTGAAGATTTTTTTTGCCTTATTTGAGCAACTTGCACGAAATCGGGTGTAAAATGGGCATTTTAGCTCAGATATTCGAATGAAAATAGGCATTGGAAAGCTAGTTCTGACATCGTTCCAGTGGTGCTGGTGATTTTTTCTGATCTATTTTGCAATTTTTTTTCCAGTTTAAGTCAAAACTTATGTTTTTCACTCCGAGGCATATATTTTGCATCTGAACTCCATTTTGCAGAAACAAATAGGTGTTGGAAAGGTGTTGCAGTGCTATTTCTAGATCTGTAGTATATTTCATCAGATAATTTACTAGGTAAATTATATTTAGCTTTGTGTTTTTTTATAGTTTGCTCATTTACTTGGACATTCTGGCACCTACATGGGATCTATTTGCGTGAGATGGGTTAGATTAATATGATTTATCATTGCTGAGATCATTAGTCTCTGATTTTTCTTTTGAGTGAGTATAATGGGTTTTTCTACTCACCCTTCAGTTGTATTTCTAGATAAGGATAATTATGAGTCATGGGCAAAGGGAATACTTACACATTGTAAATGGCTCAATATTTTGCCTTATTTATATGATCTCATACCTACACCAGACACATCAAGGGGTTTATCTGCATGGGTTATTATTCAAGATCATATTATAGGGGTTATTGGTTGTAGTGTTGATTTTGACAATTTGTGTGCTTTATTCGACATTCGTTGTCCTCACACACTTTGGCAACATCTTTGGTAGATTTTTGGAGACTCTAATATCTCTCCATTCCTAGAGGATCCTACTGTAGATAGTCTCATTCCTCTTGCAGATGTAGATTTCATACCCTATGATAACCGTACTCTAGAGGATCTTGAGTATCTTACAGGTCTTGCATGTGTCGATGGTTCAGAGACTTGTATTCATGTTCCCACTCTTCAGATTGAGACTTCATCAACATCTCCTATTGTTCCTAATTCAATTCAGTAGGGCATTGTTCATCTTCCAGACATAGCTACTTTGGACTCTTATGTTGCAGACATATCTTTCTTGTTTGTGGAGTTCTATATTGCAGATTTGGAGGATTATTTTGAGGACATTCATCTCCTCTACCTTGACAGTCAAGTTATCACTATATGCCCACCATTATTAGTGCATTCAGAGGTTGCATTTTAGGATTCTCCACATCAGTTTGGATTTGACATCATTTGTTTCAGTTCAGACAAAGAGATTCTTCAACATCCGATCATGGCACACATCCTGAGACATATTGGTTCATCACTCTTCACAGGGTTTCTTCGACATTGTCCTTTGGATCCGTTTCTTCCCAAGGGGAGGAATATTATCTGCCACTTCAAGATCTCTTTTTGGATTCTACATCAAGAATCTACCATTGCGACATGATTTTCTTCATTGTGGGGGGGCCTTCTTGTCTCTTTCTATCTCTCCTATGGAGACCGTTGTATATGTACTTATATGATAGAAGTTGTCTATGGGGGGTATCATGTAATCCAACTCCTATCCTTTTTTCATTAGTGCATTGCATTCCTTTCTTTGCATTCTATTTTGGGGAGGAGTTTTGTTCCCACTAGGTTTTCTCCTTTACCTTGTTTCCTTTAGTTTGCATTTCTTTTGGAAATGGGTACTTGATCAGGCCTAGTTGTCAGGACCCATGTTTACTTTCATACATTGTAGTTAATTTTTATTTCTTGCACATGTTTGTAGCTGCACTCTTGCTCATCTTAAGGGGGGTGTTAGAGTAAAGGTTTTAACTTAATTATGTTAATTAAGTTACCTTTATTCCTCTCTTAAGATTTCACTTTAGTTTGCATATTGTGACAATTAATAATTATATTAATTATTAAATGTCTACCTATTAGGGTTAATTTTAGGGTTGCACAATATCCTTTTATAAGGATTGATCATTGTATTTTATTCCCTCTGATTAATACATTTTTTAGCTTTAAGAGCACCCTTGCTTTTTTGTCTCCATCTCTTCTTTCTATGACAGGTTATTTGCATGCAAGTGATCTTCGGGGTTTGTGAAGTTGGATTTCACAACTTCTAAAGTTTGAACTAAGCCATTAGGATCAAAATTAGGCCTAGATAGGCATTAGTCATTCGATAAGATAGAGTTAGCCTTTATAAATTAGTTGTTGTGTTCCACTCCTAAGAGCTCCTGAACGAGACTGGCCGAAATCAAAGTCACTGTTTACAGTGCAAAACCCCTAAATTTTTGGAGTCAATTCTTATTGCATATAGCTCTGAGACACACCTAGACACACCTAATTCAATAAATGATAAATTAAATGATGCAAGTAGTGGCACCAACGAACTTACCCATCAGTGTGTTCAATTTTGTTGGTGTGGTAGATATATAAAATAGAAAAGACTTGCCTTGAATTGGTAATATTAATAATGGAGGAGATGCTAGATAATATTTTAGTTGATTGAATGCATTTTGATCATTTTCATCCCACTTAAATGTAACAACCATATGTAAAATGTGTGTAAAAGGGGTATATTTATCTGCTAGTTGTGAAATGAAGTGACATGTGGATTGGATCTTTCCCTGTAAGCTTCACAATTTTTTGAGAGTGGTGGGAAGAGGCATGTCAATTATTTATTTTACCTTTGATAGGTCTACCTTGATGCATGTTCAATACAATGTATCTCAATAATTTTCTAGATCTCACCCCAAAAAAATACTTCTTAAGATTTAGCTGAAGGTTATACTTCTACAGTCTATCAAACAAATTGACCAATATGTCTAGATGACCTTCCTTAGTGAGTGATTTTTCTACTAGATCATCAACATAATCTTCCATAAAGATATGCATCATGTCATGGAAGATAGCTATCATATCCCGTCGATAGGTAGCTCCAACATTTTGAAGGCCAAAGGGCATGAAATTCCAACAAAAGGTCCCCCATGGAAAATAAAATAATTTTTTATGTTGGTCCTTAGGAGTAATGAAAATTTGATTGTAACTTGAAAATCCATCCATTAAGGAGAGATTTTTGTGCCTCATTAAATCCATGATCATATCTATGTTAGTTAAAGGAATTCATCTTTTGGACATGCCTTATTTAGGTCTCTAAAATTCGTGCATATTCATATGCCCCTAGTGGTTTTAGTGATAGGGAACAAGTTTGATATCCACTTCAAATAATCAATTGGTTGAATGAAACATACACTCTAACAAATTTTAAAGTTCTTTTTTGACCACTAATGCTATTTAAGGGTTCATATATGTAGCTTATTCTTTACTATTTTTTCCCCGAGTATTATTGTTAGACGATATAATACTATATTAGGGTCAAATCCAAGCATGTCTTCATAGGACCATACAAAGTTCACTTGTATATTTTAGAAAAATGACTTGAAATTACCCCTTTCTTGCTCATATAATGAATCTGTAAAGAATGTGATCTTGATATTATATGTGGTAATGGTGTTTGATTCTTTGGATTTTCAATAATTGGAGATCTCTCTTAATCCATGTAGAGATTGTCAAAATTTCCATCCTTGGGTACCCCAAAAAGGTTTTCACCCTTAGATACGTCCTTTATTTTTACTATTCTATGGTTTAAAAGTGTTGTATGGTGGTTTTCACTAAGAGACTTATTTGTAACTTTTATGTTTTTGAGACTGAAAGGTTTATCATCCTCCCTAAAGTATTCCATTGTGTTTAATTCTATTATAAAACCATTTCTATGATCCCCTAGGGGTATCCCATGTCGAAGTCCCAAGAACTTAGTTATTTCCTCATCATTTTGGAATATTTCCATACTAGGTGGATCTTGTTGGTCCCAATTGATGAGTTGGGGGTATATGGGTGAAATTTTACTATTGGAAGGTGAAGGCTCAAAGGACATATATGATATGGTGTAAATATTATGATCTTGGACTAGGCCAGTGATACACTCGAAAGAGCCGTTGTCTGTATCCTCATTAGATGACTTATCAACACAAGTAGTTTTATCTTCCTCTGCAAGTGTATTTTTTATATTTGATGACATAGTATCTAGTTTCCCAGATCCCATCCCTAAAAAACATGATTTGATATCTATTGAGATAGGTTTTATCATCCCTTGTTTTTGTAGCCCCAATCCACTATGACCATCAATACCCCATCTATTCCATAATGTGCAATACTTTGGTGTACTTTGCTAATGGTAGTATGATAGTGTTTGGTTTTTCTTTGTAAATCCACTTTGATATGTCATCTTATACAAATTACTTATCAAGTTCACCCCATTTGAAAATGTGGTTGGACTAATTTTAATTATTATGTTGGATACTTCTTGGGATTTGACTAGTTTTCCATATTATTTGGGTGAGGACGGAAGTTGATCGACACAAAAAGATTGTTTCATGTCATATTCCCCACACCCCTTGTTCTTGACTTGAATCTTGACTTTGAGAAAAACTATGGATTGAGTGGATGTCTTTGTGAGTGCCAATGGGCCAATGTAGTATTTGGAAGAGGATGTTTTAGTATTGTTTGAGACACGAAGTGTTGTGTATCCTATCAAGTTGCTATAGTATGGGAAAGTATCTAGATTTGATAGAATGGTGACTTCATTTCCATTATGGTAGAACTTTAGATACTTGTGAAAATTTGATGGTATTTCCTACATGGCATAAATACATGGGTGACCAAGAAGTACATTTTATGAGAGTTCTAGATCCAATGCTTGACATATTGTGTCCTTGACTGGTGGTCCCACTCTAATAAAAAGAGTAATGGTTCCTTTAGAGGGTCATTCAACATCATCATAAGCTCTGATCAATATCTTCTTAGTTAAATCTATAACTTCCTCAGAGTACCCTAGTGTTTTTACCAATTTTAAGGTGAAGATATTCAAACCAACACCAAAATATATTAGGACTTTTTTAATTCGGTGCTTATGGACAAATATTTCCAAGTGGAGGGCATCGTTGTGAGTAGGCGAATAGGATGTCCTATATTTTTTAGAAAAAGGTTATATGATGGGTAGAGGTGAGATTACCAACCATGACTTGGAATTGGTCCACATTCAGATCTATCAGTACTGATGATTCCCTAAGATATTTTTCTAATATATCTTTATGAACTAGTGATATGCACAAAATATCTAGAATGGATATTTGAGTTGGTGTTTTATTCAATTGATCCATAAGATTATATTGTGTTGTATTCAGGTTTCTAGATGTAGCTCCTTGTAGAGTAATTTTTCCTCTGCAGTTTGTAATGTTACATTCAAGATTTGTGTTCTTCATATTAATGATGGATACATGGTTGTAAACTTCCTAAATATGGTTAACTATATAATTATAGTTAACAGTTGTATAAATGGCATTGTTTCTTGAGGAACTACCCTGATTAGGGGCATTTCCTTTTCCATGATTGTGTAATGGATAATTGAAAATCATGTGATTATTGTTTGAGGAATTATTTTGGTTTTTATTGTTGATTTGTGCCTCCCATTTCATTTCCCATTAATTATAACTAATCCAAGAAATATTAATGGGTACATCATGCTCAAATATACCTTTGGTATTTGTATTATCCCTTTGCTGAGATTCAATCAAATACCCATTTAAAAAAATATTAAAAAGTGGCTAAATCCTCTTCTTTCTTCCTTTTATCATGTTGGAGTTTTGAATCTTGAAAGGAGATTTGGACCAAGTCCAAATGCCTATTTTCATTCTCGATCCTCGCTTCTTCTTTGGTCCTATCAGAACTTTAAGTCCCAAAAGTTCCTGTCACCCCAAGTTCTTGTCGAGGTTTTGAGTCTCAAAAGGATATTTGGACCAAGTCCAAATATTTTTTTTGTTCCTGATCCCCACTTCTTCTTTCATCTTGTTGGGACTTTAAGTCTCAAAAGTTCTTGTAACCCAAGTTCATGTCACCAATTTCCTATCGCCTTGGTCATGTCAAAGTTCTAGGTCCTAAAAGGAAATTTTAACGAAGTCTAAATGTTTGTTTTTGTTTTTGATCTCCGCTTCCTCCTTTTTCCTATCAAGACTTTGAATCTTGACAAGATTTTTGGAGCAAAGTTAAAAATTTCATTTTCCACTCCTTGTTCACATTCTTGTAGCATTTAGTTCTTTAAGGAATTGGACCCTATGCAAACTTTTGGACAAGCCCGATAAATTTTCATAAAAGCACTATTAATATTGCAGTGACTTCCCCAACTACTAGATCTGATTCTTGGAGCTACTTGAATAATTTTAAATGGATTTTCTACCAAATCCAAGTGGAAAAGTGGCACCTATGCTTCAATTATTGTGTTCATATCAATTTTATGTTAGAGGGCCATCCCTAGTTATGGTTGTATTGTGGGTTTTATGGTTTTTTTGATCTTCATTCATGGATTCATCATTATGGAAGCATGGTTATGATGTCACAACCATTTTGAAGGACTTTCAGCTTGGATTTCTATGGACACATGTTTGTACCTAATTTTCAGGGGTTTTGGATAAGGTTTCCTACCTAGCCACATGACCTATCTCTCTCCTATGACTTGAAAATGATATAAGGAACTTTTGTGCTCATTGTAAGGGTTCTTCCCTAGATTTTATCTAGAAAAATTATGCTACTTTTTAATTTGCAACTATAAAATTGGCTTTCATGCCTTTGTGTTATTGCTATTTTTACCTCTTGTCAATTCTTTTATCTTGTGTAACAATTGATACCTCTATGCATGAATGAAATTTCATCATTTTTACAAGTTGTATGATTGTGATAATTTATTTTAAGTGTTAATCGTGGGTAATCTATAACCCTTTCAAGATATTTCAAACCCTAGCCTTCATTTTCTCTTATAAATTGGGTGAAATAGATAACTATGTGAGATTCTTCAATGGTTTTGTTGATACTCTTTACAATCATAGGTAGGGAGAAACATATTTAAATCTTGGTGCAGTGCCATATTTCCAAATTTCAACATTCTCTTCTCCCTTTTCCTCATGTAGTTTGATAGATTAGGATTAGTGTAGAGTTATCTAGTGTTGGGTTGGACTAGTATTGTCGGATCCAATTTTGAGAGGAAGCTAACCTTGTCTGGAGATTTGACCTCATTTGCAAAGTCCTACACCTTGATTTTAGTTCTATTGTGTCATAGGAATGTTGAACCCCATTTTTAGTAGGGTGCAATTTCATGTGACAATAGTTTTTGGCATGCCTAGTGGGACCTTTTGATGGTCTTTATTTCATTCTATTGAGAAGATGATGTTTCTCTCAAAAAAATTAGCCTTGAAGAGGCATTCAACAAATTACCTGGTGACTTTGCAATCAAATTTGGTGACTCTGCAACAACTTAGTAATCTTGGTTCCAAATCAAACCTACTAATTCATGCTCAAAATTCAAATAAGAGCATCTTCTAGAGGTATTTCTTAGTATACTAAACTATCATTTTCTACTTCTAGAAGAAGAAATAGGTCCATTATTTATCACCAGTAAGGAGAATTATGGGTTCTATAACTCCTCCTACAGCCCAATCCACACCTCCATTTAGTAGATTGCATCAATCCAATATTCTTACCACTCAAATAAAAATACCATTATTCCATATGGATGTCCCTATAAATAAAGTGTTTATCACTTTTAATGGTGGTAGGCCTCTTGCATTAGACCAAAGGGATGACATACCAATAAATTCTTTAAAAAGTATTCCTTATTTCACTAGTGAGACAACCACTACTTCAATAGAACACATTCAGGATGTGGCCTATATATTCTTCATACACAATATCACAAAAGAAAATGTGGCTATTAGACTCCTAGCCACATCTTTGAATGGGAAATCATTACAATGATACAAAGGTTTGCAACCTAACTCCATTCACAACTGGGATGAGTTAGGTGAAAGGTTATGTGAACAATTTGAGGACAAGAGTGATCACTTGTCCTTGGTGGAGTAGTTGACAACAATTAAGAGGGAACCCCATGAATTCATGGGATATTTTACTTTAAATTTTAGAAGACTTGGGATAGAATCCCTAACTTGGTAAAGCATTCTCATAATCATGCCTTCATATACTATTTAAGGTCTCTTAATAATGATATGGTTGTTATGATACAACCTATGGGTGGGGTGACTCTTCCAAATGCATATGATATTGCCATCAAGGCAGAAAATTGTTTAATACAAGATAGGAAGATAGCTCCAAGGCTACCAATACCTCTCTTCCTAAAGTTTCTTCCTCAACAACACAAATTGGCTCCTACTTCAATTACATCTACTAGTCAGCCATCTATGTTTGTTGCACCTTCAAATGAATTAGATGAGATTAATGAACTATTGCATAATTTTAGTAATGAGTTAGTGATAACAAAGAGGCAAAAATCTCAATATAATAGACCTTACCAGCTTCAAAGTCAAAATTATCAACAAAATAGTTAGCCATATCAAGAGACAAATCAATGAAATTATGCCAAACTCTTGAATAGTGTAAATCTAGCCACTAATAACACTTCAAAGGCTCTTGTTCCAATTTAGAATAAATTATCTTAGGAACATGACTAGTGTTACCCAAGAAATCAACCACATAATCAAAATTCATGTCAAAATGGAGAGTTTGTACAAACTCTAATGGTTCAAAATGAACCCTCAACTTTAGGACAATAATTGGATGCAAACCAAGAAACTACCGGTAGGCAAGATCACATGCTAGGAGACCTTGAATTGGTCAATTGACATGAGTTGGATTTATGTTGTATAAACCAATTAAGTTTTAATGTGACAACTCAAAATACAAGATCATAGAAAATAGTAGTGGATGTTGGTGTAATTAATTATTTAACTACACTTTATTAAGTTTACTCAGGTAATAATTAGTTTACTTAATTAATAAGTAAGCTTTATTTAGTTGAGCTAATTTTAGGTCAACATTAGGTTTTAACTTTAGGGTTTTGCATACTTTTCTTTTATAAAGAAATTCATCTTTTGTACTTTCTTAATTCTTGAATATTATTCATTTGCACATCTTCATGAAAATTGTTCTTGCTTTTTCTGTTTTTCTCTTGTGGAAGGTATTTTTTGGTTTGCATGTCTGATCTTGGTTTCTAACATGGTATCAGAGCCTTGATTTGCAGCCCCTTCTCAGTTTTTGGAGAAATTCTTTGCAGAGCACATTCAGGGTTCCTCGAGGGTTTCATACCTTGAGTTTATTTATGAAGTGTTTTTTATCAGATCAGGCATCTCCATTGGATTCAAATGATTGGAAAGGATTGACTTTTGTGTCATTGATTTTCATCTCCGTTTATCAGATCTGTGAGGGTTTGAAGCTACGACAATGTTTTGCCAAATCAGAGGGTTTTTTCATCATTTTTTGAGAAATTTTGACCTTGATTTCTCAAATGGTGCATGCTAGTGCAAAACGGACCTCACGGTTGCGCTCAGAAGGCCCAAAAACCCATATTTTCATATAAAATATGATAGGGTTTTCTGAAAATTCTTTTTTTTTTGTGTTTTTGGGGATTATAAAAAATGTTGCCTAAAAAATCCGTACGACTGTATGGATCCATACAGATGCATCGATTTTTGTGCCATATTTTTTGGGTGCACAAATCATTTTTTAACTGCCTTGGTTTTTGTGTCATTTTGCCTCGATTTTTGTGCCCTCTCAATTTCTGTGTCGTGAAGGTACAACTGAATATTTTTAAAAATTTTTAATTTTAAATTAATAAAATATTTGGTTTAATGCCTAAATGAGAACTTTTAATAAAATGGTCATATCTTGAGCATACATAGTCCGTTTTTTGAAAACGAGATACTGTTGGAAAGCTGATTCTGAGTTTGATGGAGTGGTGCTGGTAGTTTTTCCAAGTTTTGCTTCAGATTTATTTTGCAGGCCTTCGAAGTCAGATGAAGTAGTTTTTGCTTTAGAGGGCATAAATTTTGCCTCAGTTATCAATTTTTTGTGATTCAAGCGGTACCGAAAAGCTGATTCAGTCCTCTACACAGATCTGAGGTCAATTTTAATCATGGAGGTAGATGTGAACATTGATTTGTGCATGCACTCTTTTTTGTTTTCATGCATTAGGTTTGTATTTTCTCTTTGATTTATACATGTTTTTCATGTTCTCCTTTTACAATCATGGGGTATTGTAATAAATGAACTTATCTAAAGTTCCATCAAGGGGCTTCTTGCATAATAATTTGATTAGAGTGTAGTTTCATTGCATGCACTTTGATCTCATCTTCGTATTGATGACAACTCGCATGAGTTGTATCCAGATTTTGTAGTTTCTTTTGGCCACATCTTTCTCATAGGTTGACACATTTTGGTTCGCACCGATTCACATATCAGATTGAGAGCCTATGGTTAATGATCTTGAATCGCATCAAATTCACATCGGGTCACATCTCAGTTTGAGGTCCATTCATTTTATGGTTAATGTTCTAGAATCTTCATGGTACTTGCTCCTATGGACAAGTTTTAGTCATAGTTTGGCATCAGCATCAAGATACACATAGCTTCTAGATTATTTCATCATATCATTCCCTCTTATGGGGGCCATCATTTATTCATCTATTGTTGCTTCATAGATTCTAGGGTTGTTCCAGTTTGTGAGTTTTCTAGTGTTCCTTGGCATCAGGTCTGTTGTTGCATTATCATGATTCCGATTGAGTCCTTTAGTGACTCTCATATGGTTTCTTGTAAACAAAGGTATCTTTCCTTGATTTCTAAATTCAAGATTTCAGTGTTACTCCACCAATGTTCTTCTAGTGCTTCTTTGTAGCAGGTCATCTCATTGAGGAGGTTTTTTGTCCCACTGGGTTTTCTCCCTTTTCCCATTCATTGTATTTGTACATGGGTACCTAGCATGTCCTTGTAGCCGAGACCCATTCATGATTTCATGCATTCATCCTAGCATTAGGTGCATGCCTTTTAGTCTCCCTAAGTTGCACTTAAGGGGGGGTGTTGGTGTAATTAATTATTTAATTACACTTTATTAAGTTTACTTAAATAATAATTAGTTTACTTAATTAATAAGTAAGCTTTATTTAGTTGAGCTAATTTTAGGTCAACATTAGGTTTTACCTTTAGGGTTTTGCATACTTTGCTTTTATAAATCAATTCATCTTTTTTAATTTCTTAATTCCTGAATATTATTCATTTGCACATCTTCATGCAAATTGCTCTTTATTTTTCTATTTTTCTCTTGTGGAAGGTATTTTCTAGTTTGCATGTTGATCTTGGTTTCTAACAGTGGATAATGGTATATCTTCCATAGTTGGTCAAGCATCAACCTCCCAAACTCCCATGCCACTAAAATTTCTATTATAATAGGTAGGACAACTATGCTACAACCAAATCATACCTTTGGTAAGAGTAATAAAGCACAAGAACAACCACAAGTCATCAAATCAACAAAGTTGGACCTTGATATTCTAAATGTTTCATCTAAGTTTGTTCATCCTACTTTCAATATAGTTGATCAAATGAAGAAGGTTAACTTGAATGCCACCATGTGGGAGGCTCCATCCATTCCATCTAAAATGTATCAAGAAGCTAAATGATATGCCAACAAAAGAAGGAACTAATCCACCAACCAACCTAGTGCAACACAAGAAAGAGGGAAATTTAATTAAAATTAGTAAGCCACCCCATTTCTATTTGTCCTTAATTACTACAGATCATATAATACATAATTGTATGATTGATTCAAGTGCTAACAACTTTATTATGCCAAAAAAGGTTGATTATCTCCTTGGAATTAAGTATGAACTTGTGGCTAAGGGATTTGTTCAATTGGATGGAATTGCTATTAAGATAGTGGGGGTCATTAAGGATTTAAAATTGACCTTGTATGCATGTCATGGTTGCACTATGTTGCAAGACATTCTATTCATAGACCTCCCTTCCTTCTTTGTCATATGTTTTTCTAGAGAGATTACTGCTAAAATAGGTGGATAATTATGTTTTGATTGGTCCCATATGCTATTTAGGACCAAGTATGGTACCAAAGTTTTTGAAATGCACAGGACAATTGAGAGGGGGGTTGAATTAGTTATATCAAATCTCTTTACTTATGAACTTAATCTTTTCAGCTTAACTTCAATCTGTTATTAAGTGTAAACAAGAAATACAAATAAAAAAAGGAGAACACCAGAGACATCAGATTTATGTGGAAAACCCAATGAGGGAAAAACCATAGTGAGGATTAACTCATAATATAGTAGTAGTGCAATACCGGATACAAAGGCTCATTGCCCAAATAAAAAGGCTCACTACCTAGATTAAGGGCTCATTGCCTTGAGAAGGAATCACTATCCAAAAAGGAGGCTCACTGCCTACAAAAAAACAAAAGAATATATAAATGAAGATCCACCACTAGGGTTCCACACATTCACAACTTGATCAGAAGATTGTAGATACCATCAACTCACTGCTTTCAGGAATCTAACACCTTAAAGTAATGTTGCCTCAATTCGCTCTTCCACTTTCTCCTTTTCACACTTGTTTGATTAGTGGATGGATGGATATTAAATTCTCTACAAATTAACTTTCTTTTATACCATCTTCAACCTCAGGAACATTCTCCAAGGTTGGCTTTACAATTTCATTTACAAATTCAAACTAGGTCGGCTACTCAACATTCTCGTGGTGGATAAGAATGAGAGAGGATCAATTACATATTTAATCTAGGACCCAAAGAATATATCGAAGCTTGCACACACTTTCTCAAATTGATGCAAAAGCCAAATGTAATGTGTAGACACTAGGTTGGCCAAACCTAATGAAAACACCAATGATCTTTGAAGTACATGCATCTCCAACAAGATAATCGCATGTGGATCACTCAAAACACTTCACCAGTCATTTTACCACCTCTGAGAACATCTCAGATACATCTACAACAATTACAACCAACTTCATTTTTTAGAGAACTCTTCACCAGTCCAACCAGACCAACCAGCAAAACACAAGAGCTATGGAGCAGGTCTTTCGGAGCACCAAACCACTAGAATTTTTGTCAAGATGTAGAAACCATCAGAGATATTCATCTCCTAGATCTGAAAGATCTAAAACCAAATATCAGAAGACTGTGGAGCCAAAAAATTTCTCCCAGTCCACAAAAAAATGGTTTTGTCAAACCAGTTTACACACCGGTGAGCATATCTTCTATTCTCCATCAACTCAGAAGATGAAACTCAGTATATATGATTCAATAAAGCTTATGAAAACACCTACAAATATACAAAGGAATATGATCAACATAGAAGAAATGCATACCATAATACCAAAGCACACTCAGAACACACTTTTAATTCTTCTTTCATTATTTCTCAATTTTTCTCAAAAGCAGTTAGAAAATACACAAATCTGTGTTGACATCAACAAAAACATTAATGAAAACACCACTAAACACATCCATAATTGCAAAAAAAGTGACCATAAAAGTTGAACCCATTGCAAGGGATCATATTAAACCCTACCTTCCTAGCCCCATAAATATGAGTTGCACATTATATGATCAAAAGGAAGAGTGTATTGTTCATGATCCCACTACTCTTTTGGAGGAGGTTCTTGATTGTTTTCTAGATGAATGGGGTAATAAATTTAAATTTGAACCACTCACTAAAGTAGAGGAGACTATTCTTGACACTTACTACATTCATGGAGAGGATACCCCTATCCCTAATCTTATAAAAAATCAAGGAGATCCAAAGGGATTGTGGAAATTGTTTTCTGATGGCTCCAAAAATAAGAATGGTGTAGGTGTTGGTGCAATGTTGGAATCTATAATGAAATAACTTGCACAATAGAAGAATATGATAAAGAATATGCTGAAAGTACTTGATAATAACTGAGAATAACAAGCCACTTCAATGGGGAAAACCTCCAAATATCTCCAATGAGAACTGTTGATGCCAAAAATTGGCAAGGTAACAACCTTTATGGGAAACTGAGTTAAAAGGGGAACCTATTGCGATAAACTGAGTGACCTTCGAATTTTAAAGAAGTTGGCTTCTTCTATAACTAGGGTTTTGAATGGGAAAAGGAAGCAGATATAAAAATAAAAGGATCTAAGTAGGCTGACACACCAAGATTTAGATATGAGGCACAATAAATCTATCTCTTGGATATGATTTAAGGGCCCATATAATAGTCTGCTATGTTCCAGAATGACAAAAAATAAAGATGGAAGCCTAAATGATTCACTCAATGACATAAAATTGTTGGATGTTGTGGTTGTGTTGCTAATATGTGGTTGTCATTGATGTCAACACTATTAGCATTGGTGATTTTGAAGGCTGTATATGTCGAGGATATTGAGAAAATTGTAATAAATATATTGCAGACAGTCTATGAAGCTCAGAGGGTCAGAGTGATGGCATGTTTTGTATATTAATGGTCAAAAGGCATGCATTAAAGGGTTTCTTTTTTTAGCCTATCTAGTATGTTGTCCAAAAATTTTAGTGGTACACATCAATATTGGAGTGAGTTATGAGTTTCTGAGTTCCTACAATTATTTTGTTACTATAGCAGGTGTTTCTGGAAGAAGAGAATGTAATTCTAGTAAATTGAGTTATTGTGTATGCTCTTGAGATGTTCAGTGATTTTTATAGATCATGCTTTATCATTGTGATACATCCACATCGATCGGTGTGTTCGTGATCAAATATTTTCCTTTGTGTGTTCGAGGGTTTTATGTTCTTGGCCGACATGATGGTGGTCGCGTGTTGCAGATACTTATGGATTAATTCTTTGTTGTTTGGAATGTTTGAGGATGTTGATTTAGGTCTTAATTATGATGTGACTGACTTATGTTGGTGCGCATTGAGATTTGTTCATAAATTGGGCCGACGGTTGTAATTTATTCTTTATTTGTGGCCGACAGAGTTGTTGATGTAAATTCATGTAGTGGATATATAAGAATGATTGTTTCTTCATTTTGAAGAGGAAAAGTGTGTGAGTGTGTGTGTGGTGTATGCTTGGAATGCATGCAAAATGTGTGAATAAAGATCAGATCCTTTGATTTTAGAGAAGAGTGTGAAGAAGATTGAGCGAAGTGTGAAGAAGTGTTTATGTGCCTAACCGAAACTGTAATCAGGCTTTTGTAGAAGATAATTTCTTGGTTCAACTTCATCAGATGAATTTAATTTGATTATTTTATGTAAGGTAATGAGCCTTCCCTTTGAGGAGTGAGCTCTAGGCAGTGTGCCTGAACGCATGTGCATTCCCTATTCATTTCTTTTCATGATACTTCTAACAGGGTATAATCTTGTGGACTAACAACCACTATGGTTTTTCCCCTAACAGGGTTTCCATGTATAAAAATATTGGTGTTCATGTGTTTCTGATGTGTTGTTGATTTATGTTTACACTATTAATTATCAGATCTAAGATTAAAGGTTGATTAAGATTGAATAAGTTTAAATTTTGTAACAACTGATTCACCCCCCTCTCAGTTGTCTATCGTTGTTTTTCCAATAATTGGTATCAGACCTAGTTCCTCTGAAGAAGTTTAATAGCTTTAGGTGATCCAAGATGGCATCATACAAGAAGGATTGTCCTAGATTCGATGGTACAAACTACTCCCTATGGAAAGTCAAAATGGAGTGTCATTTGAAGTGCATTGGTGAGCCTTTCTAGAATATTACAAAGAATTCATATACTATTCCTTAGAATGGTCCCTCTAATGCTGATGAGATTAAAAAAGTAGAAACTAATACCAGGGCTATAGAAGCATTGCTAAGTGCTTTGATAGATTCAAAGATGAAAAATGTGATAGGTCTAAAGAATGCTCATGCGATCTGGAAAAAGTTGGAAACATTGTATGAAGGAGATGCACTAGTGAAATTTGCTAAGCTACAAAGTTTGAAAGGTAAGTGGGAGAACATGAAGATGAGTGAAGATGAATTTTTTTTTTTCTTTCATGCAAAAGGTAAATGAACTAGTGATGGGCATTAGATGTGCCAGTGTAATCTTGGAAGAAGATGATATTGTGGCTAAAATACTTAGATCTATGCCTATTTCTTACAAAACAAAATCTCATGCTATTGCAGAGCTCAAGACAATAAAAAATGTGACAAGAGATATGTTGATTGGAAAACTTGCTACCTTTGAGTTGAGTGAATTTGGTGAATCCTCTCCTAAGGCAGAGTTTGCATTCAAAGCTACTATATCTGGAAAAATCCAACAGAGATATGATCCGGGAGAGAGCTCTAGGAACACATTCAAGTATGAAGATGAAATGAAACTAATTGAAGATGAAGAAAGAGAGCTAGAAGAACTGGAAGCACTGATTATGAAAAGAGAAGCCAGAGGACAAGGTAAGTACAAAGAAAATTTTCTTATTAAATGTTTCTCTTGCAGTAAGATAGGTCATTTTACATCAAGGTGTCCTAAAAGAGTTTCTAAGTATAAACCTAATAAGTCTAGATTTCAAAAGAAATGTTATTATGCTAAAGAAGGTGTTATTGATGATGAATCTGATAAAGAAACTGGAAATGAAGATGAATGGGTATTTATTTCTATCAAGGAAAATGGTTTGATGTCCATTGAATCAACTAGTAATCAAAATATTGAGAAATAACTTGCATCTAGGATTGATGAGAAGGATGAGTGGGTGATTGATAGAGGATGCTCTCATCATATAACTAGTGACAAAAGAAAGTTTCTAAGCTTGGAAAAATATGATAGTGGTGTTTTAAGATTTGGAGATAACAATGTTGGTGTGATTTGTGGCAGAGGCACTATTTCTCTTGGTGGTAAATGTAATACTGATGATGTTCTTTATGTTGAAGGTTTGAAGCATAACTTGTTGAGTGTTGGATAAATGGTAGACAAGGGATACAATATTCAGTTCAAAGATGGTAAGTGTAGGATATTGGGAAGCTCTAGAAATGTAATTGCTTCAAGTATAAAGATAAGAGGTAATATTTTTCACTTAAGTGCTGGTAGTGAAAATTTATTTATTGCTCAAGTTGATGTAAGTTGGTTATGGCATAAAAGGTTGTGTCATGTGAATTTTGATAAAATTGTCAAAATAAGCTCTACACAAGAAGTCGGAGATCTACCTATGTTAGTGAGGCCTAATAACACTATATGCAAGGAATGCCAGATGGAAAATCAGACAAGAATTTTATTTCAGAGAAAACAACATCATTCCAATGGAGTACTGGATTTGGTACATACTGATCTATGTGGTCCATCTAGAATCATAAGTCTACAAGGAGAAAGGTACTTTACGTTGCTTATTGATGATTATTCTAGAATGGTATGGGTTTCTTTCTTAAGAGAAAAACATGAGGTATTAGAGAAATTCAAAAGCTTCAAAGCTATGATAGAGAATGAGACAGGTTTGAAGATCAAATGTTTGAGATCAGACAAAGGTGGTGAATTCACTTCTTGGGAGTTCAATTCATTTTGTGAAGAGCATGGAATAAAAAGATAGTTATCTGCTCCCCAAACCCCACAACAAAATGAAGTTTTTGAGAGAAAGAGTAAAATTTTTTTAGATGCTTCCAAAACTATGATCTTGGAAGGTAATGTTCCTCATATCTATTGGAAAGAAGTTGTAAGCACTGCTGTGTATACTATCAACTGGGTGAATGTCAATGGTTATTATGATAAGTTAGAAGTTAGACAATTAGATAGAAGATTAGAGTGGTGATTCAATACAAGTGAAGACATTGTGTTATTATTGGTGACTTCTTTGGATTGATTAATCCCACATGGTTCTTATTCTATCTTTGAAATTGCTTGGGAATATTTGAATGCATTTTAGATTTAGAGTTAAATAGTTTAATGATGCTTGTGATTTAGTGCTTGGACTGTTGTAGCAATCTCTAGTTCATACTTTGGGAAGCTTCTTGATTGTGGGTTTGTTGTGCAAAGTCAACTTGTACCTGATATTTGTGTGCTTAGTTCAATTGTGGGAATTTATCCAATTCGATTGAATGAATGTCCATGATTTGAAATTTTTTAATTCCTTAGAAGATTGCACTATTTATGTGAGATCATAGGTATAGCTTGGGTTGATCATAAATTAGTTTTGAGGGATTGGTCCATTCCAATCACTTCTTCATTAGTATTGTTGATTTTAGGAGTAATATTAATCTTAGGATGATGAGCTTGTAATGGTGTAATGTTAAGGGGAGGAGCTTCCGATCCTCCTACAACAAGGGCAAAGGTAGAGGGACTAGTGAGATCTCCATCGCTCAACTCTTGTGGGTCTAAGGTTAATGACTTCGTGAAGATCGCCGACAAGGTCAAAACTTCATCCATCGAGTTAAACATACACTTGATGGGAGTACCATGTTTCACCTCGGCGGTTGGAGGAGTTCGCAATCGAGGTTCACCAAGAGACTCAAGAGAGGTGAAAAATTTGGGGGCGGCAAGAGTTGGTTCCATCACTAGGAAAAAACAAGTCAGCATGGGGCCACCTTTCGGAGAAGGTGGGATTTTCTTACATCCTCTATTGTTGGAGGGACCATTCTCTACTTTCATCTTCATCAGAGGAGGTGAACTCCCCACAGATGAATCAAGGTGGATGAAAGAGGATAGAACCACAGTGGATACAACTGAAGTATTAACCATATCCACATATTTTGGGAAAGGTGAGACATCCGAAATGGAAGTCAACAAAGGTGGCTCCATGAAAGGAGTGATAAAAAGCTACACCCTTCCAGGCGCATGTGTTCTCATAGTGGGAGTCAAAAGAGATTCAGAGCTAGTTAGATCAGAGGAAGAAGAGGGGAAAGAGGAGGCCATAGCATGAGGTGTCATCTTCACTTTCTCCTTCTGCAAGGAGGCTTTCTCAACTAGGAGAGCTTTTCATTGATGATTATGCTCATGCGCAAGGTGGTTCCTATGACTCTTTGAACCAAAAGTCAGGATCTATGAAGGGACGTAAGGATTCTATTCAGTCATGGGAGTGTCTTCCACAACTCTTTCCAGTGGAAGGGAAAACTCTTGAATGGGAGCAAAAGGGATAGCTTCATAAATTACGAGAGGAATCGACTCTAGTGCCTCGGTAGAGGGCCTCTTCCCATTCACTATTTTTGGAACAAGAATAGTAGGAGGCCGCGAAGGCCGAGACAAAGAGGAGTCTCCACGGGGATATTTTTGTATACCATACCAAATAGGCCTAGGCTCTGTGGGTAAGACATGAAGCTCAAATGTAAGAAACTTTTCCTTTCACCAAGAGGGCACCATGAGATTCTCTTGCAAGAGTGAGACAAAAGCAGAAGGTATCACAGTAGGGTGAGAGGAAGCATCAGGCTGAATAGTGGAAGGGGAAGAAGGAGGATCTCGAGACCACTTCTCTTCTTCTCGCCTACACACCTTGGTGACACCATTTTTGGCTTTTAAGAAAGCTCTATGCAAAACAACATAAGGTGAATGAGGGAACCTCAATTTCAGCGTAGCACACCCTTTCTTATAGTTTTGATACGTACGGTGCAAGAGGTCCTTCCTAGGTGAGAGAGGACCAAGAGATGCAGGCCAAAAGTAATCTAGGGTGTAGCTGGCTCGTGCAACCGGTGGTTTATAACTGATGTCATGGACAACATGTACTGAATCTCTATCAACAAACTTTAGGCATTTGTGAACAACCGAGGGAACTGCATTCATAGCTACCCGCTAGGGGATACCTAGCTTCACTCTGAAGAGTTAAGACCTCAAGATGATGTCAAACCTAAGGCTCACAGATTTAGGCCCAAAAAGGATTGATAGGACAATAATTCATATAGGAGGTATGAAAATTATACCATGTGTGCGAACACTACTCTCAGGTGCATCATACCCATCTTTATGCAGG